>CM021103.1:7753308-8009447 GCA_007115665.2 Sequoiadendron giganteum
AGAGAGAGGTCTAGGTAGATAGAGGGAGGAGGAGATAAAGATAAAAATAGAGGGAAATAGAGAGGGAGGAAGAGGTAGGGATGGAGAGAGAGAGGTGAGAGAGATAAGAGAGGGGAGGGAGGAATAGGTAGGGAGAGAGGGGTGAGATAGAGAGAAAGAGAGTAGAGAGGGAAGGGGAAAGAGAGAAGTGAGATAGGTGATAGAGATGTGTTATGGAGCTTAAATTTAGAGAGATAAGGAGGAAGGTGGAGAGATTGAGATGGAAGGAGGGGGGAGAGAGAGAGATGTATATAGGGATAGGTTATATAGAGAGAAGTAGAGAGCAAAGGTGGGTGAAAGGAAGAGAGAGGGAGAGAGAGGAGGAGAAAGAGAGGTGAGATAAAGAGAAGTAGAAAGGGAAGGAGAGAGAGAGGGAGATAGAGAAAATTAGAGAGGGAGGGAGGGAAGGAGAGAGAAGTGAGATAGAGAGAACTAGAGAGGGAAGGAGAGAGAGAATGACAAGATAGAGAGTAGATAGGGGAGGAGAGAGCGAGGGAAGTAAAGAGAGAGAGAAAGAGAGGAGAGGGAGGGAGGGAGGGATAGGTTGGTATAGAGAGTAGAGAGAGATATATAGAGATAAAAGGAGAGGGATGAGAGAGAAAAATGTATAGAGGGAAGGAGGGAGGGAGATGGATATTGCATAGGGAAGGAGAGAGAGATGGACATGTAGAGACATAGTTCTTGAGCTCAAGGAAGATATTGTTAGATAAAGGGATGGAGATAGTGAGAGAGAGAGAGAGGTCTAGAGAATAAGAGATGAAAATGAGTGAGATAGAGAGAGAAAGATGAAATTTGACCTCTTGAGTACTAAAATTTGACCCCCTGATTATTGAAATTTGACATGCTGATTACTAAAATTTGACCAAGTCTAAAATTTTTAAGATCTTCCAAAAACTAGAATTTGCATTATAACTCTTAGAGATCTGAAACCACTCTCAAACATCCTGCCTATATATACATTAAATATAACTTAAAGTATAAGAAAGTAAATGTCCATATGTAAATGTCAACTTATACTTAAATGTTTATTTCATGTATATAGTTTCCCTGACAAAGAAAGCGAAAATCTAGTTTTGTGCAAACCAGGCCATTTGGCGCTCACCAAAAGGCTTTCTTTAGACATGTTAATTAATTGGATTTGCTAAAAAAATTCATATTTTCGTCCGTGCTCCCCGTCTCATTTGCACGTCTTCCAATGCAAGTTTATAAAAAAAACCATGATAGCGTTAACCTCTGTCTCAACTATCTAAATATATAATTCTTTTTTCATTTTGATTTAGTTAAGGTTTTGATCCATGGCTTCTATTGTAAATGCCTTCATTTTTTGTCAAAAACCAACATGTGCTAGGTTCAGGATAGATTTTTACACATTCATCAGAACGTGAAACAAATTGTGTTTTTTGAAACTAGACTCCATTCTACACATGATGAAAAAAAAATCAATTTTCGATTAGTTTGCAAAAAATTTGGGGGGGAGCACGCTCAAATTTCAGCTTTTCAAGATGTGTCCACTTTGAAAATTCATAAAATATTATATATTCATTAAAACAATTATCCGAAAGGAGGATAAACTACATGGTGTTAGCTAATTTCTCACCATTGGGATTTTTGAAATTCTAAAAAAAAGTTAAGCAAAAAGGGGGGAGCCCTCAGGTGCTATGTTATTTTTTTTTTTAAAAATAGGACCTGTTTTGGGCCCCCCCCTTTTTGAGACCCTTAATCTTCATTAATTTCAAAAAAAAATAGTAGCTTAGAAACTAGACTTGGAGCAGTTCAACTTTTGTTCTTGCCACATCTTGAAATTTTGAGCGTAACTATCTTCATTTTCTCGTGCAAATCAGATTTTCTTGATTTCAGGGGAAAAAAAAAAAAAGTGGCATCTTAAGAGCCAAAATTGTGTCACAGATTGGTGCACTTACCCCATGGAAGAGTCAGAATTCAGTTTCCTGATGGAAGAATTAAGGGAATTGATGGAATAATGCATATACCAGGTTTGGCTCAAAATTTACTTTCTGTAAGCAAGTTGAACGATGTTGGAGTGCAAGTCTCGTTCTCTAGCAATGGTTGAAAAATGACTAGAGGCTCGATGGTGTTGGCTAGGGGTGCCCGGATTGGTACTTTTTTCAAGCTAGATGCACTGGTTGTTCAATGCAATAGTGTCTCTGCAAAGTCACAGAAGGTTGTTCATAAAGAGAAGAATGGCAATGTTCCTATTCAGGCAAATTTCTTGGAAGTTAAACTTCTAGCAGAAAATGCTATGCTCTAGCATCAAAGGCTTGGTCACACTGGTGAAAAAGGTTTGAAAGCCTTGAAAAATAAAAGCATAGTTGAGGGGCTTGATGATTGTAACCTTGAATTTGAATTCTATGAACATTGTATATATGGAAAATAACACTGTGTTTCGTTTTACTCTAGTCACAAATCTTCTAGTGTTCTAGATTATATTCATTCTGATGTGTTTGGTCCAATGGATGTTCCTTCGTTATCGAAGTCTTAAGTATTATTTTTCTTTTATTGATGATTATTCGAGAAGGGCATTTGTGTACTTTTTAAAAAGTAAATCAGAAGTGTTCAGTCATTTTAAGGAATTTAAAAACCTTGTGGAAAATCATACTAGAAGGAAAATAAAGTGTCCAAGGACTGACAATGGCAGTGAATTTTTTTATGATGAGTTCGAAAGGTATTGCAAAGACAATGGGATTAAGAGGCATAAAACTACAACTTACACTCCACAGCAAAATGGAGTTGTTGAAAGGTTGAACAGGATGCTAATGGAGAAGGCAAGAAGTATGTTGAGCAATTTTGGTCTGGAGCAGATGTTTCGGGCTAAGGTTGTGGCTACAGCATGTTACTTGTTGAACTAATCGCCTTCTTCAGCACTTGTTGATAAAATTCCTATGGAAGCTTGGTCTGGTAAGAAGCCCTCTCTCAAACATGTTCGTTTCTTTGGCTGTGAAGCATATGTTTATGCGTCAGATGTGAAGAGATCTAAATTGGACAACAAAGCTGAAAAATGTATCTTCATTGGGTATGGCCTTGGTGTGAAAGGATACAAGCTTTGGAATCCTGTAACTAAGAAGGTATTGCACATTAGAAGTGTAATCTTCTAGGAACTAAAACCTTCTTCAGTGGATCTGCAGTCAGGGATGAAAGAAGAGGAAAATTAGAATGATGTTGTTGAGATACCTCTAACTCCAGAAAAAAGAGGAACAACACATTGAAAATGTACCTAGAACTAAGGAGAGTTTGAGCAGCTCTAAGAATTCTGAACAAGAAGAAGAACCACAACCTCAGCCTCGGCCTATAAGGAGGTCTACACGTGAGAAGAAACAACCAGATAGATATGGATTCTCTATGTTAGATTCTAATTGTGCCTATGCTTTGATTACTAGCACGGATGAGCCTAGGACTGTAAAAGAGGCAACTGAAATGTCTGATTCAGATTCCTGGTTGGAAGCCATGAATGAAGAAATGGCATCATTAAGAAAAAATGATACTTGGGATCTGGTTCTATTGCCTGAAGGTAGAAATCTTGTGAGCTGCAAATGGGTGTTTAAAAAGAAAATTGGTCTGGATGGTTGTGTTGAAAAGTATAAAGCAATGTTGGTTGCGAAAGGTTATTCCCGGGTAGAGGGAATTGATTATGGGGAAATTTTTTCTCCTATAGCAAAGCCGACTTCTATCAGATTTCTTTTGTCACTTGCAGTAGCATATGATTTGGAGATTGAGCAGATGGATGTGAAGACAGCTTTTCTTCATGGTGATCTTGAAGAAGAAATTTATATGTCCTAGCCTAAGTACTTTGTGAGAAAAGGTAAATAAAATTTGGTTTACAAGTTGAAAAAATATATCTATGGTTTGAAACAATCACCTAGAATGTGGTACCAAAAATTTGACACATTTTTTTTGTCATTGGGATTTGTAAGATCAAAATCAGATCATTGTGTGTACTACAAGACTGAAAATGATCGGGTTCTTATTATTTTCCTTTATGTTGATGATATGTTGTTCATAGGAAATGGTAAGTTAATGATTTCTAATCTAAAGTCTCAGTTGTCTGCAAAGTTCAAATTGAAATATCTTAGTGCAGCAAGGTACATTCTGGGAATGGAAATAACCAGGGATAGAAAAAGAAGAAAATTTTTTTGGCTTAGCCAAAGTAAGTATATTAACACTGTTCTAGAGAGATTTGGTATGGATGTTTGCAAGCAGCTAGTTGTTCCAATTTTGCAGGGAATGAAACTATTTGTTGAGGATTGTCCAAAATATCCTACTCAGATGGAGGACATGACCAGAGTGTCTTATGCTAGTGCAATTGGCAGTTTAATGTATGCAATGGTTTGTACAAGGCCAGACATTTCCCAAGCAATGGGAGTTCTTAGTCGATTTATGGAGAATCTGGGAAGGACACATTGGGATGCTATGAAAAGAGTGTTTAGATATCTAAGGGGAACTTTGGAATATGCTCTGTGCTACCATGGCAATTTGGTTGGGTCACAGAGGACTCTCAGCATTCATGGATATGTGGATTCTAATTGGGTAAGGGACATTGATAGCAGAAGATCCACCATTGGATATTGTTTCATGATGAATGATGGTGCAGTTAGTTGGATGAGCAAGCGGCAGGTTGTAGTCACTTTATCTACTACAGGGGTTGAGTACATGGTAGCAACTCACGCCTGTAAGGAAGCCATTTGTCTTAGAATACTATTTTTTGATATTGGTTTTGATGTAGGGCGGATTATTATTTATTGTGACAGTCAAAGTGCCATTTATCTGGAAAAAATCCAACTTTCCATGCCAGGAAGAAACATATCGATGTGTAGTATCACTTTATTTGAGATGTTGTGGAGGATGGAAAGGTCGGTTTAGATAAGTTTTATACTCGAAAGAATTTTGCTGATGCATTGACAAAGCCAGTGAGCACGGATAAGTTCAGATGGTGTGCAAGTTCGATGGGCCTTGGGGTCCAGAATATTCAGTGACTTCAGGCACTGAAAAGGGTTTAGTGAGTTCTTTGTCAAGTGGGAGATTGTTGAGACTACATGCCTCAAACTCACTGGCTGAAGCCCTGATATTTTCACAGAGCAGAAAAGTTCTTAAATATTTCGTTTAAGTCTTTTACCGTCGTACCGCAGGTGACCTTTTACTAAGGCGCGGTAGCACAGTTACCACCATACCATGGAGCCTCTCATTGGTCACAACAGTAAAGTGGTGGAACTGCCATACCATGAAGGTGTTCAACATATGGCGCAGTAGAGCGGTTACCACCATACCACGGAAGCTCTTAACTTGGGTTGCGGTGGCACGGTTAATGCCATACCGCAGATGATCATCGGTTAAGAAGCGGTTGTGCAGTGAACCTTTGCAGTCTGTTTGACAGTTTACTGCCATACCGCTAGTGACTTGGAATGATGGAGTAGTAGAGTGGTGGACACCACCATACCACTGGTGGCTTTGAATAGTGCAGCGGTAGTGCGGGGCATTACCGCCATACCATGGGTACCTTCAGCCTATCCAGCAATAGCGAGGTAAATCGCCACACCGTGGGAGCGTGTTGAATGTGCAGCGGTAGCACGGTATGAAGAGGAAAAGCATTGAATTGTTGACTGTTGATGTGTATGTCATTCAGTGGAAGTTGAATGCTAACTTGAACATAGGTTGTTTGAAAGCCTAGGAAGTTCGAAGGTTGGTCTCTGGAGGAAGTTGAACTAAACTGATTGTATAGAGAATGAATCAGTCATGGCAGTTGAGGCACATTGCAACAAAAAGGAACTATGAAGAGTTGGGTGATTCAGTAGTTCGATAGATGGATGATCGATGAGTGATCAAAGTTTTGAGGGTTTTCATTATATTTTGTAAGGAAGCATTGTAACAGTGTTATTCTATACAAGGTTGATCAGAGAAAAAAAAATTGTTGTAAAATTGTCATGTAAAAGGAGAGTTTGAAACTTGTATGAAAATCCATTTACTGTAATACAAGTGATTTTCTTTGGTGTGGTGGGTTTTTCTCCCGTAAGGGTTTTCCCACATAAATCTGGTGTCAATTGTGTTTGAATTTATTTCTCCATTCTGTTATTTCTTTCATGTGCATCTTAATGAACTATAACTTTAAAATTTAAAAGGCATATCTCTATTCTCCTATGAGTTTTGGCATTAGGAAGATTTGTTCCGCAATCGAATTTTTCCTAACAGCATCATATGCCTTATATGTGAGACAACTAGGGCTCATGGGCTTGCCGCAAGGGCAATGCAACATTACATTGGTGCAAAGCCATTATTCAACAACCAAATTTGAATATCTAAAATATTTGAATTCTAATCCTAAATCTAACTATTAACTCCTTTCCTATAACTTACTAGAAATCTTCAATATGATTCTCCAGCTCCAATAATGGTCTACATTGGCCTCAAGGGTTTACAAGCTATGAGATAAGGGGGATTCACTGCTCACAAGTCTCTTCATTCTCAAGAGAATCCCAGGGAGTGAACTTCCCTTAACCACCTCAAACATTGTTGAATGAAGAAATTGCAAGGAAAATCATATACAAACTAATTATCCAAGAAGATTGCTTCAAAATCCGAGAGAGCAAGGTTTCAATATTTCTACCTTAGAAGGAATATTTCTCAGCCTGAGGACTACAGTGTGGTACTAGGACACCAACATGGTGTGCTAGAGTCCAAAGGGTGTGCTGGAATCCAAGGCAAACAAAGAACCAAAACCTTGAAAAAAATGACTAATACCCTACTATCTTACAAAGATCCAAGGTCTATTCTACAGAACAAATAAATAGAAAATAGGAAATGAAATAAAGTATAAAGAGGATCTAAGAGAGAACTTACAAATGTTCGAGCACTTGAAATATTTCTCCAAGCTCCACTCCAACAACCTACACACAAGACGAATGAGGAAAAATGTTGGGGTTGTTTCGAAGCTTGCTACAATCAAACCCCCATTTTGGTGTTCCCACCTCCATAAATAGCTAGATAGATAGAGTGATGCATATAAATACTCACTCACAAACACCCTCGACACTTTTCAAATAATGCTTCAATGTGAATGATGCAAATGTGCACCCTTGTTCATTCTTGGCAATGTGCTCCTAAGCCTCAACATGGGGGAAGCGTCCTAAAGGCACTCCATTATTGAGGAAAAATATGGAACAAGGGAAATTTGGTTTGTTCAACCAATCTCAAAACATTTTAGGGGTTTCCAAATTTTCATGACCCAACCAAGTGATCAATGCAATGATTGTGCAGATTAGGTATTGCTGCCTTGAAGTGCACCTTATGCAAAAACATCAAAAAATATCAAACAAGAAGGAATTTTCTTGTCTCAATGAATTCCTAGATTGTACAGACCTAATTCAACATACACCAATTATTTACCATCCATCCAAGAACATACAACACATAGATTTGTTTGACCATCAATCAAACAAGGGTTTTATGATAGTTTTATGCAATCTTGAACACACAGACCCTAACAACTCCTCCAGCCTTCCAAATTATGGATTTTCCTTTAAAATTTTTTGAGAACATATTAAAATAGAACGTTCCACCAATTTTTATAAATTTTTGATGGTGGGAAACAAAGATATGCAATTTTCTAGTTCGCAGGAAACCTTAGGCAAGGTTTATACCTGTTCACACACAAATGGCTATATCTTTTACAAAATATAGTGAAATTTGATCAAACAAAAAGCATCAAAAAGCTAAGACCCTCCTCTAACTTCCTAATTCACCAAAAAGGTTGTACTAGATTTTACCAGACCATACAACATGTTTCTTAGGCTGCAACATTTCAGAAAAATAAACTTTACGGACCTACCCTCAATGAAATTGCCATATCTCACTCAAAACACAATGAAATTGATTCAAACAAAAATAATTATGATCTTAAAACCCATATTCAACCTTTCCAATTGATTTCATGTCTATAATATACCATATAATTCCTTACATGAAGATTACTAACTATTTCAATAGAAAATACAAGGAAAGAACATGCCAAAATGAGTTTCCTTCATTCCCATTCTTCCCCCAACCTTATCCAACCCTTGGGGTTGATGTTACATGGCATATTTAACCTATTACAATAATTTTCAATTTAAAAAACTGACCACAACTCCTTTTTTGACACTAATGACAACATTTACAACTTTTTGAGAACATTTTTGACAACATTTGTAACTTTTGACAACATGACTCCAAAACATTACACAATGGATTTAAATGATTCCAAATGAGCCCAAATGGTCTTACACAGCCTTATTGACCCCAATCCAACCAAAAATTAAAGTTTATCAACTTGAAAACAATTTTTCTCAAAAGGGTGCATCAAGATGCCCCTACATCATACTCCCGAGAGAGAAAAATTTAATGCTCCTGCTCAAATGTTTCTTCCACTTTTTCCAATCATAAATCAAAGTTAAAAAAATATTTCTTCCACCTATGCTTTGTTTAGTTGCAAGATTCATAATTTGGATTTGCTACCACCATCCTTCTGTATAGTTTGCTACAAAATATATTTTATTATCTTCTTCTTTTGAATCCTTATGTTTGTGTCTTTTTCAATCATTTGTATTTCCTCATTCAATATATCATTCCACTGGTCCATTGTTGCAACCGCTTCATCCCCTACACTTGTAAACACACTCACAAATATTGTTAGAAATAAAATTTTGAGTCTCAATGGACTCATTTCCTTCATCTTTTTCCTCTTCCATAATCTTGATTATTTTTTTATCTTTCTTCTCAATTGTTGCCTCTATCATCTTTCCACAATTTATTTTATTGGCCACTTCACCTTATTTCTCATTGGCCAATGCCAAACATTTTCTTCATATGCTTCCTCAACACACTATTGTAATACAAGCTTAATAATTTTTTCAAACTCATCCATTTTCCTATTAAAATCTACAACTCGGGGGTGATCCCACAATACTGGTTTACAATTTTTGGCCAAATTGGACATTGAACTGAATTTTTTAAACTAAATCTTCACTTTCGAGCACCTATAGCAGCTAAACCGTGAGGAATTTGAAGATGATGCAAACTAGTGATTTATGACATTTTGTTTGTAGATTCTAAATATATTTTGTTCAAAAAATTTGGAATCAGATTGCACTTCTTTTTCCATCTCCTTTGAAAACTATTTTAACAGTAACACAATTTTTAAAGAGCAACATTACTGGCTAACACATAACCTTTTTTCTATGAAAGATAAAATTCTATTTTTTTCAAATTTATATTTGTAACTACGATATCTAGTGCACATGGAATTGGTTTCATAGCATTTCATTGAATATTTTTTTCTTAATTAAGTTTCAAAGTCAAACTAGTTATAATTTAGAAATGATTTACTAGCTAAAACATAACTTTTTTTGTATGTATTGAAATTCAATTTTTTTTGTTGGATCAAGGACATTGATATCTAGTGCATAGATATTTTTCAGATTTTTTTTTGATAATCTATTATTTCTCCACATGTGAGGAATAGAGAGCTTTATTTTTAGTGAAAAACCTACATTCACAAGAAATAAAAAATAAATATAATAATCGAATTAAATTTATTTAAAATTATACTTTTTTGGAAGCTTATAATAAGGACTACATACTTACAAAAAATAAATTTTAAATGAATTCATTTGATCCCTCAAAAGGTAAATCAAAAGTGGCTTTTTATCAACATTTTGATAGATGTAAAGGAGACTCCGTTATAGGTATGGTTTAAAAATAGTAGGGTTATATCCAAGGGGGTTTGATCTAAGGTGGTTTTATCAAACCCTCTTCAATTAGAATCCTTTAAACGGAACTTTTCAAGGCTTAAATCATTATATTTTCTAAAAATATGTGATTTCAACAAAAATTAGGATCTCCCAGAAAGTGTAAACCACTATTGTGGGATCACCCTTAGCTTATCCTATTGTCTTTCATCTTTTCCTTATTTTCTTCTTGTCTTATTGATACCTCACCTTGGTTTTCTTTCATTTTCCTCACTACCTAGTCTTTTGGCATCAAGGTTCTTCACTTCAACCTATCAAAAAATAATACACAAACTTCCAAAACTTCCCTTTCCTAGATCTTTGGGCTCTAATACCAAAATCATGAAAATAAAGACTCACTCGCAAACACCCTTGACACTTTTCAAACAATTCTTCAATGCAAATGATGCAAATGTGCACCCTTGTTCATTCTTGGCAATGTGCTCCTAAACCTAAACATGGGAGTAGCACCCTAAAGGCACTCCATTATTGAAAAAAAATGGAATAGAGGCAATTTGTTTTTTTCAACCAATCTCAACACATTTTAGGGGTTTCCAAATGTTCACGACCCAACCAAGTGATCAATGCAATGATTGTGCAGATTGGGTATTGTTGCCTCTAGGTGCACCCTATTCAAAAAACATAAAACAAGAAGGAATTTTCTTATCTCAATGGATTCCTGGCTTGTGAAGACTAATTCAACATAATCCAATGATTTACCATCCATCCAAGAACATACAACACATATATTTGTTTGACCATCAATCAGACAAGGGTTTTATGATAGTTTTATGCAATCTTGAACACACATACTCTCACAACTCCTCCAGCCTTGCAAGTTATGGATTTTACTTTAAAGGGTTTTGATAACATATTAAAATATAACTTTCCACAAATTTTTATAACTTTTTAATGGTTGGAAAAAAAGATATGCAATTTTCTAGTTCATTGGAAACCCTAGGTAGGGTTTATACCTATTCACACACAAATGGCTATAACTTTTGCAAAATACAATTAAATTTGATCAAACAAAAAGAATAAGAAACCTAATACCCTCCTATAACTTCCTAATTCACCAAAACATTTGTACTATATTGTACTAGTTCATACAACGTGTTTCTCAAGCTGCAACTTTTTAGAAAAATAAACTTTACAGACCTGCCCTAAATGAAATTGTCATATCTCACTCAAAACATAATGAAATTGATTCAAACAAAAAGCATTATGATCTTAAAACTCATATTCAAAATTCCCCATTTATTTCACATTTGTACTATACCATACAAGGTCATACCATGAATATTACTGAATTTTTCAACAGAAAATGCAAGGAAAGAACATGCCAAAATGAGCTTCCTTCATTCTTGTTCTTCCCCCAACCTTCTCCAACCCTTAGGGTCAATGTTACATGGAATATTTAACCTGTTACAATCATTTGCAACTGAAAAAATTGAACACAACTCCTTTGTTAACACTAATGACAACATTTACATCTTTTGACAACATTTGCAACTTTTGACAACATAACTCCAAAACATTACACAATGGATTTAAATGACTCCAAATGGTCTTACATGACCTTATTGACCCCAATCCAAATGAAAACCAAACTGTATCAACTTGAAAAAAAAAATCTCTAAAGGGTGCATCAAGATGCCCCTGCATCATATTCCCCAAAGAGAAAAATTTGATGCTCCTACTCAAATGTTTCTTCTGCTTTTTCCAATCATAAATCAAAGTTCAAAAAATATTGCTTCCACTTGTGCCTTGTTTAGTTGCCAGATTCACAATTTGGATTTATTGCCCCATCCTTCTGTATAGTTTGTTGCAAAATATCTTTTATTATCTTCTTATTTTCAATCCTTTTGTTTGTGTCTTTTTCAATCATTTGTATTTCCTCAGTCAATATATCATTACGTTGGTACATTGCTTCAATCGCTTCATCTGTTGCACCTGTAAACACATACTCACAAATATTGTTAGAAATAACATTTTGAGTCTCAATGGACTAATTTCCTTCATCCTTTTCCTCCTCCTTGGATGGCTTTGGCTCTTCCATCATCTTGATTATATTTTATCTTTCTTCTCAATTGATTCCTCTTTCATCTTTTCACAATTTCCTTTATTGGCCACTTCACCTTCTTTCTCATTGGCCAATGTCAAACATTTTCTTAATATGCTTCCTCAACACACTGTTGTAATACAAGCTTAATACGTTTTTCTAACTTGGCCATTTTCCTATCAAACTCTAAAACTTGGCTTATCATGTTTTCTTTCACCTCGTCCTTCTTTTCTTCGTGTCTTCTTGATACATCACAAAGTTTGATTCTGCAAAACTCAAATTTTAGGTTAGTCCAAATAATTTGAAGTTATCAAGGAAAAGATAATGATCAAAGAAACATTTGATGGTTCAGAAGAATAAATAAATATGGTAAAGAGATGACTATATGCCCTCTCCTAAGTTTTCCCCTAGCCTAGTGGGGTAAAATCAAGAGATATAGGGGGACTATGAGTGTCGAGAAAAATGGGCCTTGGGGGGCCTATATATACCCAGGTGGGCCCTTAGAAGGGTCATTTTCACTATTCATCATGTGAGTTTTTTTGAGTTTTATGAGAGAAAAGTTAGTAAAATGCCACACAAACAATAGTACATGGAGCTGAGACTACACCAACTATGGCAGGATATCACCGAGCATGTCAAGCCAAACCAGGTGAGTCTTTAAATGTCATTTTGATACATTTTTTGAGACTTTTAGATAGATTTTTAGAAAAATCAAAGTGCAAGATCTCTATTGCGTGTGCACATCCTCCTTGCATGTTGGCATCCCACCAGCATGTTAGGGATCCATCTGCACACTGGGGTCCTCAAGCTGCATTGGATTCCATCCAATGTCAATGGTGGACCCTAGGATGCCATGTCACATTGTGTAGACATTTGTGTGGTGCACCTGTGTCCCAAGGGTGCTACTTAGCATATTTTTAGAATTTTTTGCATCAGATAGTCTAGCTTGAATTTCTTTCACTTTTTAAGGATTATCTAAAGATGAGGGAGCATCTTGGTAGGTGAGTGTTATGCCTTGTCTGATACCAACATCATCAATTATCTAATAGAGAGGAGATGCTTCTATGACAAGTCAATCTCTAGTGTATCTATTGGATGTCAGAGATGCTCTACCACAACCACATGTTGATGGTGCTTATGGAGTGATGGAATTCCACCCCCACAACTTTTCACTCCCGATGGGTGAGATGATCATCATGTTATATTATTTCTTTCACATTTTGTGTCTTCCCATCCATGGGCAAACAGTCGTTATTGATGATACACGTTTTTCTTGAGAGCGGGCAGATAGGGTCCAGTACTACATAGGCTACACTGATAGCAATAATGGGACCAACCATATCTACACTCTTTGGTTTGAGTAGGGGAGTGCTACAGTGCCCTTTCTATGACATGTAGTGGTGCTCAATGTGGTTGCACGAGTCACGATAGACTCACGGGGCTCTCACCTTCATGGGGGCCTCATGCACACAATCAGAGAGATTGAGGAGCAGAGGACCATCTTTACATGGGGTCATAGCTTGCTTGCACACCTATACCATGAGTTAGGCAAGAATTTGAATTACAAGTTTCAAAGCCTGACTGCATGCACCCTACTGTAGGTGTGGGCCTTTTCACACATCGCATGCACATAGCCAGCGGGATACCCCAAAGCCCATTATAATTTAGTGCCCATGGCTCATTAGTATGAGCTCATCAGACAGTGGAGGCACAATGATTTGCATTTTTGGTGGTTATATTTTTATTTCTTGAGATTTGATATAGTTAAGTGGCAGCCCTATTGATGCTTCTGGTGGGTTGATGATGGGAGGTACCTCAGGAACCTACAAAGCAACCACTTTTTATTAGGTCACACTGATTTTATCATCATTCCCTCTTACTTGAGGAGGGTTATGCATCCCTTTGGCATTATCTAGCCATCCCTCCCATGGTCCCTTCTTATGTATGAGTTATGTGGAGCATGACATGGCCAGATGACCATTGGCAACCATCAATCACAAGCATCGTCTCTTCACACGATGATGAGTTAGATTGAGACCAACCACCGACACTCATGGTTGATGACATTGATGTGGCCAAGGGTTTTAGGATCTCGTGGCTTACACATCACCCTACACCAATTTTCTTGGTGGATACCCCTAGGGGGATCTCAACCTTCTAGGCAATGTGCCACCAGTGTAGAGGTGGAGGTGGAGAGACAGAGATAGAGATGGAGAGAAGTAATAGCAGCAATAGGAAATGGAAGTGGGCACAGTAGGGGTGAGGTCAAGGTGGTAGTGGAGGATTTCCTCTCCTCCACCCACTACCCCAGTCTCGTTCGCAGCACCAGCATCTTCCATTGATCCAATAGGAGCTCTATCGACTTCGTGAGTGGCACTTAATGTGGGCAGCATTGGTCCTAGCATTGGTCCACCTCTAGATCCACACTAGCAGCCAGGGGTTTTGGGTACATCAGTTGTTTGAAAGTCATTTCATTTTAGTACTTTTGATTTTTCATATGATGTATATATTCTTTTCCTTTGGTTTTATGTATATACATCATGTGATATTTATGGGTCTCTATTCTTTGTGGTTGTTGTGGACACACAAGGATAGATTGGGCTCATAGCTCAATACATATCAAAGGTGGCACGAGCCGTGCTAGTCTAGGGGTACATCCTCAACACCTACCAGCCAGTAGAAAATTGCCAAGGAGAGGTCCGATTCTGTAACTCTTGAGAAAGAGCATGAATAAGATGACTATATTGTTGACATTATAGAAACTTCTTGATAAAATCAAAGGAATATTGTTCCATCATTTTCCAAAAGTATCCCATGTGAACAAACATTTGCACCAAGGATTTACCACCAAAATATCCACCATCGAAACTCTAATGGGCTTCCCTAAGTGCAAGGGGTATTTCTACTTTAGTGAGACATCAAAGAAGTAAACCATTATAAGATTTTCGATAAAAACCATATGTTAAGACAACATAATGAACTAAAAGTTTTCGAATACGGGTGTGATCGTTCTTCATCGCATCATCGAGAAAATTTTCCATCTTCAAATAGTTGTAGATGTTAGTATACCATTCTCCTAGGTCTACGAGACAATATACGAGAGCATCAAATTTAGGTTTTTCAAAAATAGTAGGAGACCGAAGAATATGAACCACAAAGTGGTATTATTTTGTATCCTTATCCGAAGGTACCAAGGAGCCAACACTCGCCATGGCATTTGCATGTCATTTTTCTCTCCTAGGGACATTGTTTATTGTGAAAGAGGAGAACCGATCAAGTAAGGACAAAGTGAGGTCTCAATACTAAGAAAAATTTTCTTATCTTGATAGGCTCCCATAATTTGATTCACAATAAGCTTAGATTCATTGTGTATATATAGAGATATTTTATTTTTAATGCAATCATGGCACGCAAGCCAAATATAAAGGATTTGTACTCGGTGATGTTAGTGCAAGCGAATTCTAATAAAAAGGAGAGAGGGACTGGTTTACCTTCGAGCGAGATTAAAACTATACCCACTCTGGAGCTAGTCTAACATCTCAATCCATAGAAATACATCTCCCATATGATATTGTGACAGATTGCACAAATATCTTCATTAGGGAATAGGTCTAGACTAGGGAAGGAGTGAGAGGAGAGAGCATCTATTAGTTGACCAGCAACTTTTTGACCTTTTATCGATTTCTAGGTTATGAACTTTATGTCGAGCTCAGAAAGCAACATTACTCACTTTGCTAATATTCTGGCAAGGTCGACACTAGAAAAAAAATACTTTAGAAGATCACTTTTCATGATGACATGTGTTTCAACATGAAGAAGATAATGCCTTAACTTTCGCATTACAAAGACGAGAGAAAGACATTGTTTTTCCATGGAGAAATAATGGGTTTCATAATCAACGAGGACACAACTAATGTAGTAATACTACTCTTTCTTTCTTAGAATCATCATAATGAGCAAGCAAAGCTACCAAAGTGTATGGTGATGCAGCAAGGTAAATAAAAAGGGTCTATCCTACATAGTTGGCATTAATATAGGAGGATTGGTTAGATAAGTTTTTTATCGAATTGAATGCTTCCTAGCACTCCTCATCCTATATAAAGTGAACATCCTTTTTCAATAAACGAGTGAAAGGAAGGGTAAAATCAGCCAATTGAGATATAAATCTATGAATCACCTGAATCTTCCCTTGTAAACTCTACAACTTTGAAATGTTCCTAGGTGGAGGCATGTTAACAATTGTATCAATCTTATTCATATTGACTTCAATTCCACAATGAGAAACTATGAATCCCAAAAAATTTCCTATGTCCACACCGAAGACATGCTTAAGAGGATTGAGCCTCATCTTATAGATTCAAAGCCTTTTAAAAATAAGATGATGATTTCCCACATGATCTTGATGAGTTATGGACTTTTCCAAGATATCATCAATATAGTATTTTAGGATTTTATGAATGAAGTCATGAAATATTAGGGTCATTTCCCATTGGTAAGTCACTCTTGCACTCCTTAACCCAAACTGCATGACCACATAAAAAAAGGTACCCCAAGGGGTAGTGAAGGTTGTCTTATACTGATCATCCAAGTTAATATGAATTTGGTTATAGCCCAAGAATCCATCCATGAAGGTTAATAAGGCATGGCCTGCAATCAATTCTACAATCATATTGATATTAGGCAATGGAAAATTATCCTTAAGAGAAGCCTTATTGAGGTCACAAAGGTCTATGCATATACGAATATAGCCATCAAGTTTAGTAATGGAAAAAATATTTGAAATCCAAGGTGAATAGTCGATTAGACAGATAAAGCTTTCTTTCAATAGCTTCTCTATCTTAGTCTTAACTAACAAGGCAACAGGTTGGGATTGATCTTTTAGATTTTTTACTTAATAGGCTTGGCATCGAGACATAATACAATATTGTGAACTATTATAGACTCATCAATCTTGGGCATGTCCTCGTATGAATAAGAAAAGATATATGAATGAGAATGTAAAAATTTGGAGTGCTCATTAATGTCTTTAGAAGAAAGGAACTTCCTGATCTTAATCACCTTTTTGGAAGATTTTGGATCCATGAAAACTTTAGTAGTATCCCCCTTAAGGAGGGGACTATGGTCGTTAGGATGAGCTATCAAGACACCATCACCAACATTAGACAGAGGAGCTTCCTTGTCCATATTCAAAATGGATTCTCCAAATTATGCTTGCTTATTCAAGCAATATGAAAATCATCGTTTATGGTGAAAGGAAGTGAGAATAAGAACCTAAGAATTCTTCCAGCACTTCTTATGAAGAAAAGACATCTAGAGTAACTTCATCAAGCTCTACTTTATCCTTTATCAGTTTAGTGTGAACTAATTTGAGAGGTTCAACCAAAATCATGTTAACACTCCACCATGGTTTTTTTCTAGATTGTTCAATAGAGCATCCCAAACCCAAATGATTCTTGCAAGGCTTAAATTGGATAGGGACCTAGATTCCTTGTTCAATGGACCCAAGACCTTTGTGCCCATAACACGTACTTGGCAATGAGCCTATATCCAGGGCCATAACGTGTTTGCAAAGTCTCAGAAGGAGGTGGTCCCACATAGAGAGTGTCATTCCACCAATGATTTTCAAATGTTTATATGAGAGCACAACCATCCTTCTCATCAAAATCACAAATGTTAACCTCCCCAGCAAAATTTTGATCATCCTCATTAACGAGGGAAGAGTCGAGCTCCTAGACAGGATCATAACTTTCCTTCTCAATAAGAGGCTAATCAACTTTCTTAGCAGAGGTATTTGAAACTACTAGAAGATCAAGGTGGATGGGATTCACTTTATATTCTCCAATTAAGAATTCAGAGAATTATAAGGATCCCCAATCATCACCAAGAAATACATTCAATTCATATGAAGAAGTAGACAAGGAAGACTTAGGACTTTCTACTTTAGATTGCTCATCTTTGGTGACATTTACTTCGGGGACAATTTCCACAGATGGTATCATTGAGGAACATGTCATCGCATTATAGGTTAAAGATGGAATACAATTATTAAGAGTGGGAACAATCAATGCCTAACCAAAATCTGCCAGTTCACAAAGATGAACAACTTATGGGTCAACTTTGACCATGGCCACTTGATTGTTTTCTACGAATTTCAGAGTGATGTAGAATAGAAGTCATAGCACCCATAGCATGAATCCAAGGTCTCCTCAAAAGGGAATTGTAAGGTAAGGGGCAAAGGCATCACATAGTCCAAGGTGGGTAGGGTGATTGGACCTAACTGCAAAGGCAAGATTATCCTGCCTAGGGCTTGTCGACCAGCATTATCAAATCCATAAATATACAGAGAAGAAGCAACTAAGGAAGAAGAATCAACTTTCATTTAAGTAGTAGATCTATACCATAAATGTTGAGGTCTAAACTAGTGTCAACGAGGGTACATCTAATACCAATGTTATTAACATTAACTATGATCATTAATGGCTCTACTTTCTTTTGCATGTATCCGGGGGTGGAAGTTCTTGTGGATAGAATGTGATATTTGATGAATCCACATGAATATGATCCATCAACACATTAACATCTATTGACCTAGTAGAGGTAGGAAAGAGGATCTTTTGCAAGGCTTCCTAAAGTATACCCTGATAAATTGGAGTGGTTTGAAGAAAATCCCAAAGCGAGATCTTAGTTGAAGTAACACGAAGTTTCGCGACAATATTGTAGTCCCCAAGTGCTTTAGTCACAGTTTTAGGTGTTGGAGGAAGGCTTATTTGAGAAGGTGGTAAAGAAGTGGTAACTTGAGTAGGTTGGGGTGTAGGAATAGAAGGTTTTTGATTCAAATTCTACTAATTTCTTCTAGTATTATATGTATGTGCTAGGATATTATAAGAAGTAGAGTATGTGGCTTTCACAAACTTTGTGTACAAATCTAAGGAATCATTATGATATGTGATGGGAAAAACTTAGGCCTTGTTATTTCATTTGTTATCTTCCTTTTTCCTTTGTTTATGTTGCCCTAATCATACTTCTTGTCACCTTTTATTAAGGGAAAATGAGTATATTTAATAAATTGTGAAAAGAATTAAAACTACCACAATACTAATTATTCAAAGAATTATTAATCATTTCATGATTAATTCGTAGGGATAACTAGGGACGTGGCTTCAGCTTTTGAGAAGTACAAGGAAGATGGGATGCTCATGAAGAAACAAATTGCTTAGTTGGAACAGTTGATGATGGCGCTTTTCTTGTATTACCCTTTTTGTTATGTTTCTATTTTTGATAAAGACAAAATATTGTTTAACGGCTTTAGCCTAATTATCTATTTCTGATTACAGACTATGTTTTGTCATCCATAGGCCACAAATAAACCTTAATAACTTTTATCGACATCTATCTAGTATAAATATGTGTTTTTGATCTAAAGACTTGATATACTGATATTAATATAAAGTTATTCTCCTACACTTAAATCAACTTTCTAGAAATCTTATGTGCGTGGACGATTGAATTGAATTAAGAGTTGTGTTGATACTTCATCATCAAATGGTCGAGGAGGAAGGGTCCACTCTTCATGTCGCTTGGTGTAGATGTTGAAAAATGTCTTGGTCTTCTCCCCTACATAATTAAATAGTTTTAATTATTTTCTTTGATCACATTCCTCTATTAATTAAATATTGTTAATTATTTATTTAATTAATTTTCTTGGTCTTTACTCTCCTTTGATCAATTAAATAAATTAAATATTTATTTAATTGTCGCTAACACCCTTTCCCTCTATAATTAAATAAATTATCATTTATTTAATTATTTGTTTTTCATGATGTCTGATTGATCTTTTTTTATTATAAATTTTTGAAACGTTCAACAGTATTATTTTCTAATTTGTTGATCTTTATTTTTTTTTTGTTTTACACTGGTATTTAGAAAGTTGGACATTTTGTAAGTTACCCATCTCTTTGACGACATTAATCCTTTTCGTCCTTCCTTGGTTAAATAATTATTTAAATTATTTAACTCCCTTTCTCCACTTTCCCTCTATTAAATAATTAGTCTAACTTAATTATTTAATTCCCTTTTTCCATTTGCTTCTATATTTAATTTAAATGGTTGCATAATCATTTAAATTAAATATTTATTTTCCCTTCCTTCATAAATAAATAATCTAAAATGATTATTTATTCCTCCATTATCTTTTACCAAATTTAAAATCTAGTCAAAGATGCTCTTCTCATGAATTAAATAATTTTATTATTTAATTCCTCCACTTTCTCATTTCAAATCTTGACTGTTGATTCTCTCTAGTCTTCTTTTAATCTTGATCGTATAATCTTATCCATCCCTAGCCCACTACTTTGTGGTGCATGAATCCTCCACCGTTGATCTTAGCATCTTTCTAGAAGATTGATCTTGTCCATCTGTTCGAAATCTTTTCTATAAAAGAAGGTCTTCTCTTCCATTTTTTCCTAACAACCACATCTTCAACATTCTTGCTACTTTATCATTGTCGCTTGCAGGTATTTTAATAGTTCGAACTGAGAGGAAGTTTACAAAAGTAGATTTGAGGAGATGCAAGAGAGGTGAATCAAGTTTGAGCATGGAGTTTGGAATGGCTTTGATAGTTGTTTCATCTCCTTTGCTTATTTGTTCTTTCTTGCTTGGATTTGGGGTTTTAGCTTAGATTTAATAGAGTGGTTGCTATTATCTTTTCTATTTGGATTTGGATTCTAACTTGAATTTTACATTTGGTGAGCCCTACATAAATCTTACAATTTTATAGAGAAATCCATTTGTTTTCTTGTTTTCTTTTGATGTTTTGTAGGTTACAGCCAAGAATTCACACAAAAACCCATCATCTTCTTTTGAACACAAAAAAATGGACGCATAAAATCTTATAAAATGGACTTCTATGTTTTTTAGGGCTCGCTCTTAGATTTTTGATACTAAGTTATGAAATTCAAACATCTAACACCAACACTAATAAATTCTTCTACTGAAATATTTTGGGCATTATTTCTAATTGCAACAAAACTCAAGGCTAACCAAATTTCAAGGGAACTACCAATATTCTAACATTTTGGCTTGTCAAAAACATGATTCAATAATTGGTAAGGAAAATGAAACATTAATTATTAGAGCTCTATAATTTCATAATTAGAGAGACAAGGAAATGGATTTCATTTAGATAATTTATTTTAAATATTCTAATAGATACTATTATGTATTTATAATTTTGAAACAACCCTGATAAAAATAGAAAATTAGTCACTTTGCATGATGATTTTTTTAATTTATTGTTACATCACAAAGAAACAAGAAAGGAAGCACGATGTATAAATTGGAATTAGAACCTGAAATGTGTTATGTGCTTATCCCAAGTGTGCACACATTAATAAAATATATAACCAATATAAGGTGTAAATATTGTATTATTTCATATTGGCCAATTTTGTAGAAAGAAGTGTTCTAAATGGGTTAGGACTACCCATGGCAATGTCAAGGTAAACTTGAGAGTTGTTGAGTTATTGTTTAGGTAATTCCAAATATCCAATAGGACAACACATCTTAGATAGTTATAATATCAACAAACAATAACCTAGTAGTTGGTAGCATGAACATTAAGATATCATATTTAATGAGGTTAAATCATGGTTGATTTTTTATCAATTGATATAGTGTATGGTGTTGGTTTGTTAGGGTTTGGACTATTGGCATGTGACTTGTAGTTTCCATCATTTACTACACTTTATCATGCCATATATCATAAAAATTGCATGTTTTTCATTGTATTGCTTAATTCTTCAAAGTCCACTAGTAGTTTATCACCAGATTTAGTGGAGTGGAATATCTACAATTGATTGGGATCCTAAAATCTCTTTCATTTATACTTAGATCCAATAAAGAGATCTCTTAAACATGGAGCAAGGAAACAATCATTACTCTGTTGTTATTTGCTTAATTGTATATTATATTTCAAATATAGTTTCTAAATATGTATTATGGTCCCTTATATGATTTCTTGAAATAGAATTAAAACAATTTATTAGTACTCCCTACCTAGGTATCAAATTATGGTAACATACTTTTTTTGTGCACTTTTCGCACACAAGCCCCACTAAAAGTAGGGACCCTCTTTCTTGCTCTTTTGCTTTCATTCTTGGTGTTTTGGCCCTTTGTTTTTTGGGGATTTGGTTGCCTGGGCATGTTCCCAAATGGTTATCTTACTCATGCAAATCCCCCTTTTTAAGAGGTATTTTAAAAACCCTGTGTTCTAGAATTCATTTCGGATTTCTCTGTGTTTTCGAGAAAATTCCCTCTAGGCGGATTTCCATGAGCGCCTTGAAAACCTGACAGAGGTTGTTTTATCTCATTTTCAAAAATTTTGGGACTTCGTGGAATTCCATCTGGTCTGGATTTTCCCAAGATTTCGTTGTGCCTTTGAATTCCCAAGATCGTTGTCTTATCAACGCATTTATGTTTCCAGTACGGTCTTGCAGTTTGCTTGTATTGATTCATTTGTGTTTTATGAGCAGGTTTGTGTCATTTTCCTTATTGTGATTTGAGGAGCTAGATTTTGGGTTGTTGTTGCTGGATTGTGCGTTTGAGCTTGTCATCAAGCGTTACAGTCAAATTTTTTGGTGATCGCTTGCATTTTGCTTTTATTTTCGAGGTTCCTTGTCGCCTGTTGCTATTTCGATTTCTTGGCTTTCATGGTATGTACATGATGCCCTCCCCTTTTAATAAACAAACTGCCTTTGCTTTGGGGTCTGTGTGGGTGTATGTTTTGAGTCGAGACTTTGGTGTGGATCGGTCTAGTTGTGGTGTCGGAGTTTCATTTGTTGGCTTGGTACCCTTGGTCATGGATTGTGCCTCATTTTCTTCTACATGACTGTGGTTTGATAGGGTTAACCATTGCTTTGCTTCATTTTGTTTGATTTCATCCTCTCTTATGTCGAGCTCTTGTTTAACCTAGGAATCTCTGACCTATAATGAAACCACATCTCTGGTGAGGTGGAGCTTGTTGCTCATTATCTGACTTGATTATTGTCCTATATTAGTTAAGTCATGGGGGAATTCATGTGAAGATGTTGAAATGAATGACGAATGGATCCAAACTGTGTTATCATGGCGATTTCCTAGGGTTTCCCTTGTTGAAGTCATTCCTCATGTTGATTGGATTTCATTTTTGTTCGGTTTGAAGTGTGATTCAATCTTGCACTTTGAGCGAGCTGAATTCTGGGTTGAATCTCCAACTTCCTGATCGTTTGATCAATCTTGGTGAAATCCTGACGAAGTCAAAGATTTCAGGTTTTCGAGACTTCGCGGATTTCCTTTACTTCAGGATTTTCCCGGTTTTTCCATCGCTTTATCGATTTCCTGAAAACATGCTTAAAACATGAAGATTGCATTGACTTCACAAAATTTTGTATCCTCGGGATTTTACTGATATTCCTTTGTCCCTTCGTTTTCTCAGAATTTGTAAACTATTGCCTTTTTCGCGGATTTTCGTCCTTGGTGGATTTTCTCGAAATTTTTGTTGAAAATGAAGAGTTGGGAGATAGTATGATCTATTAATCGATGTTGTACATTTTATGGTTAATTTGAGTTATTATAGATGTATCATGATATTTCTTAGTTTATTTTGATTGGTTAAATGATGGTTCGAGGTTTCTCTATGTTTGTTTCGCTGAATTCCACCTGGTTCGAAATTTCTCGAAATCCCCCTCTCGCCCGAATTCTGCGAGAAGGCTAAAAACCCTAACTTTGAAATGAGTAATTTTTATGAGATTCTGGAGTTTTTTGTCCATCATGGATTTTGTTTTAGGATGAATGTATCATTTTATGATGGATTAACTTGAATCTCATGCTGTAATGGATCTTTACTATGGTCTTTTTATTAGATGCAAGCATAATCAAGTCAAACTATTGTTGAAATGACCAAAGGCAAGGTAATGGATTTGAATGTTGAAGGCTCTACTATCTCCAAGGCAAAGAGGATTAAAATGGGCTTAAAGAGAAAAATACCAGAGAGCAATTTGTCTTCCATTTGGTCAGAGGTCACAGATACAAATGTTGGAATGTGGGATTATGAAGAATTTAAGGCAAGGATGGCAGCACAGAACCTCCCTTTGTTGGCCAGAAGAATATTGGAATCAGGGTTGGCACATGTGGTTGGATTCCCTCCTATGGTTCAGTGTTACGATTTGGTGCTTGAATGTGCTAGACATTATGAAAGGGGCACACAAAGGATAGTTGGTCCTCAAGGAAGAATTGTAGAAAATCTTAACCTTGTGTCCATTGCTCAGACCTTTGACATGCCTGATAGGTCTCATGTAGTGGGTTTTGATATGCATGTAGCAAAGAAGTATTATGATGAAAATGTCATCAAATCCCAGCAGGTCATCAATTCCTGGCTGGAGAAGCCCAAGTCCCACTTTTCCAAGCTACCCAAGTAGCTAGTCAGAGCTAAATTCAAGAAGGAATACTATGATGTTATCACACTCCTCAACAAGGTAGTGGGTTTGAAAAGTGCAGGAGTGTTTGAGAAATGGATGTTCCATGTTATTGTGAGGATGGAGCAAGGTATTGACTACCATTGGGCAGGCATTATAAGTGTGATGATACATGAACAAATGTGCAATGTCTTGGGGACAAAGACCTTCACCATGACCTCCTACTTGGTTTATGCACTTGCAAGGTTCCATCCATACAAGGGGCTAAGCACAAGGGGTATGTTTGGATAGGATGTTATTTATGAGGTATACCCACAGTTACACTTGAGGAGCACAAGTTATAGAATGGTGAACGATGCATTCACCATGTACATCACTAGATTGTTTCAAGGTGTTGAGCATGTTCGAATTTCTAGCAGTGCTAAGGAGTTAATCAAGAGGTTTGGAGCTTGGTTTATCCAGTTCCCTACCTTTTCATACATCAGAATAGATGGTTGTCTAATAGCTCCATACAGCAACAACTCAGATAGAATATGATATCCTATCTCTCTTGAAAGGTAAATCTCTATTAGCAAGCCTCAAGAAATAACCCCAAGGTCTCTAATGTCATGTCTTGACAATGCAATAAAACAACTCAGTGATGAAATGTGAATTGTTGGTAATCACAAGGGGACCTTACAAATGAACAATAATGGAAGTGTACTTTCATCAGATGCAGCAATATGGTGATGTTTTTAATCCTAAAACTAATCCAGATTCAAAATAAATAGCAAAAGAGATAAGGGTTTCAGAGAGATCCTAATGCTAACACCTAAGATCAATCACAACAATGATGAATGTTGCGAATGGATAGATCCCTAATAAAACCAATCTCTACTTGATCAAGGACAATCCCACAACTCTGCAGAAATGGTGCAATCTTCTAAGGAAACTAAAGATTTTCAAACTATGAACATTCATCCACATACCTAGTAAATGGTGCAATATAAACAAGTATCCATAGTTGAACTTAGCACAAAATAAGGCCCAGACTAACTTTACACAACAACTTACAATTAGAAAATTGCTAAAAGTATGGACCAAAGATCGATCAACATCATTAAAATTTCACCATTAACATGAAAGAACTAAAAAACTAGCATCTAACATCTAACACTGAGAATTGAGAACAAGAAACCATAAACTATCAAAGGTAAATACAAAGTTTGCCAAATCAACAACTCAGTTGCATTACTTCTCCAGCATTACATAACAATTTCTAGTCTCTCTCCTCTCCTAGAGCTAATTTCTGAAATCTACTTGCCAATTCTGGCCTTCTACAGCTTATAATTAGCTCTTCGAACCCAGTCTAACCCCTTATAAATGAGAAGGCACTGGCCTTTTATAGAAAATTACATTTTGAATCAATGGCCAGGATTTAATTCATCCAATGGAATAAATTACACTTCTAGAAGCATCCAGTTGTTACATTTAATTTGGTAGCTCATGGTGCATCATCATCCAATCAATTGCATTCAGTTGCATTATGGCCCAATCACATTAATTTTGAGAAAATCTTCATTGGAGAATAAATACAACTTCACATGTCTTTCCTTGTTAAATGCACCTCTCCAATTGGTATACAGCTGGTGGCATGAATTCTTATGGAGGCCCCACTTTAATATTTGAGTTGAACTTTTCCAGATTTTCCCTCTTGGCACGAATCCATATGCAAGTCCCCTTTTTTTATTTATTTAATCCTGAAAAACAAATATCATCATTAGTAGCTCACATGCCAAAATCCAATCCCAATTAAATTTAAATACAATTTTGGCCCTAAAAAAAACCTTACATTTTTTTATGGAAACTCTCCATTTTCGGAAAAAAAAATTTTTTTTAAATTGCATTTGGAAAAAAAATTCTTTTCAAAAAATCCATTTTGGAAAATTTTCGAGATTTTGAGGGCTTGAAGGAATTTTCCAAAAAGGAAATTTCAATTTTTGAGGGCCAAGGAATTTTCAGGGATTTCCGCTTAGGGAGGAAAATCTTGAAATTCCAAGCAAGGTAAAAATCCCCTAAACCTCATAACTTTTTTTCTAGAAGGAATTTTTGAAAAGATCAAAAAGTAACTTGGCTTAATTTTTCATCCTCTATCCATTGGTGCAAAAATATTTACACATAACATTGAAAATTCACTTCAAAATCCCCATTTCCAATTTTCAAGACAAGTGAAGAGCCCCCAAAGCCTCAGAATATTGCCTTCATCAAACCAAGTTTTGAATTAATCCCAAAATAACCTCCCAAGAAGAGAAAAACTAAAATTGACAAAGCCAAGGTGCAAAGATGCAAAAGAGAAAGAGGGTCCCCACCTCCGGTGGGGCATGTGTGTGCAAAAATTGCACAACAAATGGCGACTCCTGCTGGGAAAATGCTCCAGAGCATTTTGGTGATGAACAAGAATCATGAACCCAGAATCTTTGGTTTCAACCTCCTTGTGGGGAAAAAAAATCAAAATGCAAGATTAAAGAATCTGAACCAAAGGTAGATTGAACCTTCCATAAACTTAAAATCCAAGTGTGTGCAAGTGATTTCATTTCCCTCCTTGAGCTACTGCAGAAACCAAGCTCAGTCAAGTTAGGCTACGTAAATATTCTAGCTCCAAAAGCAACCTGGATAGAGCCTCATTGCCAATCAGGCATCCATAGCCCCGATGAGGTTATCGTTGTAACTCTCCCAAACATAGCTCTACTACCATCCAGGTGCCCATAGCCTTGGTAGAGATATTTGGATCCTCTTGATAAGTTGAATTCATTCTTTTTATTTTCAACATTTTCTCTTTTCCCTCTTTTGATATTTCTTTTCTTTTCAATTTTTCATTTCAACCTGTGAACAATGAAGTTCACACTCAGGGTTGAGAACCATAGTGGCACTGAAAAAGAAATAGGATTTTTCACTTAACAAGACCTCACAAGGACCCTACTGCAACCTCAGGATTCTTAAGATGTCTGAAAGACATAAGATTTCAGAATACTTCAAGTTCAAATTAAACCAATGACCCATCCTCTTTAAATCAAGCATTCAGACCACTTGACATTAACAAAAGATCTTGACCATCCATTCAAGACACATGATTAAATTCCATCAATGAAATACTCAAAACAATCCCACATAATGAATAATTGTTGTGCAGGAAAGGCACTTCCCCAACCAGAAAACAGAGAAACCCAAGCTGGAGAAGAAAAGAAACAACCAAACTGAAACCCAAAGCAAACCTAAACTAACCACAACATCAGCAAACCAAAAGCCATCTAAACTAACCAAAGCAAACTAATCCTAAAGTAATCTATCCTAAAGAAAACTAAAACAGACTAAAGCAAAAGAACAGCAAGGGAAGTTGTATTTATCTAGATGAAACTATGTACAAAGAAACTCAAAATGGCTCATGATTAGACAAGGTAGACTGAGACCCATCCCAAATGGTTCATCAATGCACAAACAAGCAATAATGTAATGGTAACAGTCCTCAAGAATGCAAATTCATCTTTATGTTCAGCAAAATAAGGCTCAATGATGTAGCATTCAAACTTAACCCTATTGACAAGAATAATTAGCAATCGAGGCAACTCATTAGGACCATGATCAATCCATATGCAATGTCTTTCCTAAACTTCCATAATCAAATTGATAAGCTTTAGAATTCATAGTAAGGAAAGAAACAACCTGACTTTGTACTCCTGTGGACTAAATATTGTATTCATCATTTCCCAATTGTGAAGAGTTGATCCTAGTATCATCAGGAGGTCTCCACTGATGGTGCAACATTTTGGTTTGTGTTTCTTCATGAATTATTAACGATGAAAATGCGGTAGCTTCATCATACACAACGAATTCCTCAACATGATGTTCATTAAGAGGCATCACATACTGGTTTTTAAGCATATTATGATCCAGCTCATCAATAATGACTGCAACATTATTTTTTTCAACATCATTCATGTTTTCCTGCATATCAATATGAACCACATTAGCTACCTCACCCTTAATACATAAAATCTATGAATTTTCAGTGCTTAATTCATCAACAGACAGAGAAAAAATACAATTTGATAAATGAGAGAACTCCCTGAATTCATCTTTTATTGGCATTGGTTCAGAATCTTGATCACAATCATCAAGAATGTTCACCACTCCATTAAGTGCTTCATCATTTTCTTCAAGACGTTTATCAGCAACTTGTTGAAATTCTTCCATTGGAGACTTGTTTAATGTATCTTTTTGTGTATCTCTTGTATGTTGCAACAACTGCACTTGTTCTTCCACCTCTTTTATGGTTGTCTAGCATTGGAAACAGGTGAATTCAAAATTTTCTTCCTCATGTATCCTGCACCAAGTTGGTAACAGCAACTCCTTTAGGAATACTCTATAACTTAGGCTTGACCAATCCTTCAAAAATCTTGCCACAAACTCATCGTATCTAGTATATATTAGATCTTCATCACGAACAGAGGAAATATGACCTAGCTCTTCTTCCTATTGTTGTTCACTCTCAACTACATTTTCCATTTCAGACACTTGGTTAGCCTCTATAGGACCAACATCCATTGTGTTTCCAGGTTGTTCTTCACTTGAATGTTCATCAGCTACCTCCATTGCCTCGGATATTTTAGACTCTTCCTTCTGGCATGTTGCTTGATTTGTGGATGGATCAACACTTGTTGCACATTCTTCAGATCCAGAAACTGTCTCCTATGTAGTATATTCTTTGATTGACTGCTCTCTCCATTCCAGATGTCTCCCAACTTTAACGATAATATCCACACATGAATGGCAAGTGAATTCTAAATGAGATGCACTATGAAATCTGCACCATTTAGATGAGATAAAATATTGCAAACACCTACCACCACTACTGAGTTGATCTTTAACTATATTTGTAAAGGCCTCAACTATAGCATCAACAAACTCTAAATCTGTGGAGGTCAGCGGTTTAGGCAGGTTCTGTATGAAAATATTTGTTTGCAAAACCATCTCAATTTTACCCAAAAAGGTTAAACATTCAAACTCATTACGCCTACAAGTATTATGGATTCTACACCGGTCTGATAATGCATAGTGATGCAAACCCTTACTATTTCTGAGATCCAATCTCTTATTCAAAGACACATAAAGTTGAGGAAAATCAATCTGAAGCTTGTTTCCATCATGGAAAGCATAAGGTTGCTTTTCCATCTGGACTCAGAATTTGTACTTCAGATTTAGAGATCTATCATATCTCAAATTTTCAACATGAATTCTCATTCAACTTCCAGCAATGTCACCTTGGCTCAGTCCTCCTTCTAGCACCAATCTATTGATGGTTTTTTCTGCACAACAACAACTCAGATAGACTATGATATCATATCTCTCTTGAAAAGTAAATCTCTATCAGCAAGCCTCAAGAGATAACCCCAAGGTCTCTAATGTCAGGTCTTGACAATGCAATAAAACAACTTAGAGATAATGTGAAAATGTTGGTAATCACAAAGGGACCTTACTACAAGCAAATACTGAATTCAAATTTATCAGATCTAGCAATATGGTGATACTTCAAATCCTAAATCTAACCCAGACAATGAAAGAAATAAAAAAAGAGATAAGGGTTTCAGAAATATTTCTAAGACTACTTCTAATTCTAAGACTAATCAATGCAAATGATAAAATACTAGAAATGGACCAATCCCTCATAAACTAATTTTTGTTTGACCCAGATAAATCTGCAATCTTACAGAAATAGTGCAATCTTCTAAAGAGTTAAATATTTTCAGATTATGCATATTCATTCAAAAAAACCCTATTGCAATTGAAATGAACAAGCATTCATAATCGAACTAGGCACAATTTTAAGTCCAGGCTAACTTTGCAAAGCATCTAACAATCAGTTAACTGCAAAAAGTATGGACTAGAGATTGTTGCAAACACTTCAAGCATCAAACCCTAAACATTATCAAATCATCAAATCATCTAACATCAAATTTATCATATATCGAATAAACTTAAGCAATTTCAAAAGATATAATTTCAGGAACCATGCCAGATCAAAATTTGACACAAGAAAGGCACCAAATCAAAATTTCTTTACTTGTATTAAATCACCCAAAGTAGAAACAATTCAAGTATTATGTTGCAACACCTGCTTGAAAAATGAGACTAACTCCTAACTCTAATTCTTTCTTCTTAATTCACTCTAATTTGAAAAACTATCTAGCCCTTACAAATGAAGCACAATGCCAAATTTATAGAAAACCCCCGAAGATAGGTCGACCCAATTAGGTTTACAATAAAAAAATGGCCACTAAAACAAGTCGGCCACAAGTCAGCCAAGAGGAATTCAAAATAAGATAAATTATGCATTAAATGCATGCACTCCATCTAGGTCGGCCTAGATCTCCAACATGGCCCAGTCCAATGCATGTGAAGGAAGAAGAGGAATAATGGGAAGCACAAATTTTGATGAGGCCCCGTATTAACCACTTTCCCCTTTGTCCTTATCTCTCCTTTCCCTATCTTGCACCATCGAAAATATCCTCTCCAAGTCGGCCAAAGTTGGCATGACTAACACTTTCATCCTCCTTTCAATGGACTTAACATCCTCTCTTGATTTCCCTACCAACTTATCCCAATCCACCCTCATGGTTTTGTATTTATCAATCACCGCAATGTATGTGGCTGCATCATCCACCTAGTGCTCAGTGACTTGGTCCTCATTGATGGGAGAGTACACATCTCACCACCAATTTCTCAATTGCTCCAAGCTCAGATGCTTTGGCACAAACCTCTTCCTTCCTATCATAACCTGAAAGAAGGAAATACAGTTGTTGTAGATCTCAATCAAGGCATCCTCAATTTGTTTCCCCTGCTTATGCACCTTCTTCAAAACCCTTAACTTTATCTGCAAAATCTCAAACCATTCCCAAGGTTCTGCAACCTTGGATGAAGGAAGAATTCCATCACTCACCAATTTGTCTTCAGTGTAGTCCATGATGGCTTCAGTATTTCCCAACAAGAGATCCATATCCTCCTTATCCTAGGCCAATATATTCTTCAACCAGTCAATTGATCTCATAGAATCCCCACCAGTTGAAAGAATTTCCTTGATGGCACTATCTCCCTTGGCCTACACTCCCTGTAACCAGCTCGTTGTGGCATGAGTCGTGGCCTTCATCCTCTCTAACTCCGTTATTGTTACTTGTGGTAGAAAACCTATAGCAGATGATGAGGAGCTAATGGATTGCAAGGGTTTCATAAAATCTTGCAAATACCTATGAAGTTTCTCATTCTCCTTCTTTAATTCCTGCTTAGTCTACACTTCCTTCCTCAATCTACCCAAGATCACAGCACTAGATCCCTCATATTCATCAATATCCTACTCCATGGAAGTAGGCCCCAAGTTGACAGTGTGCACACTGTAGTCACTACCTGCTACATCATCCCTATTCTTATCTGGAGTAGGAGTAGAAATGTGGACCACCCTATTATTCATTTCATCCCTCTTAATCCTGGAGATAACCCTAGCCTTCTTCTTTGTTTTCCCTTTTCCTATGTTTTCCAGCAAGTCATCCCAGTTGGGAGGAGTATCATCCACTTCAATCTTCTTGCTTTTTAATTCTCTGTCCAACCAACCTGGAACGGTGGAATCTGACTACACACTGTCTTGTCCAACTGCATCCTGGTGAACCTTGGGTGCATCTTCATTTAAACCCTACCTTTCAGGAGCCTCCTCAACTGTATCCTCCTTTCCTTTATTGTGCTCTTCCTTTTCAGGCACTAGAGAAGCAGTCCTAATCAGCACTTCCTCACTTTGAGGAGGTCTATCCTTCTCACCCCCTATACGTGAATCTTCATAAGTTACCAGAGGAGACTGTAATAACTTCTCTATTTTTTCCTCAGTATTATAGAGATCACCCTCTTGTAGCTCCTCTTCTTCTTCATCTTTGTGATCCTCAACATCTTTGGATTCACCTGGCGCATTGTAAGTTTCATGAGAAGGAGGAAAATTTTCATGCCCAGTGGCAGGAGCAGCTATGGGAACACTCTTCTATGGTACACCATCCTTAGGACATGGAGTTATTGATCTTATTGTGTACACCTGTGTCCTTTCCCCTGAACTCTCCACCTCTACCACTGGTGGGTCGGCTTCATCTCTTGCCCTAGAAGTTCCCTTCTCCTTCTATGATAATCTTACTATTCTTCTTCTCTTGGGCACAGGAACACTAACCTCCTTTTCTTCCTTCTCAGCCTCATCCTTGTCAACCTTCTTCTTCTTTGAAATATGTTTCCTCTTCTTAGGAATGGCTTTCTTTGTTTCTCTGCCTCTCCTTCCTCCTGAGAATCTTTAATATTTATCTTAAAATGGGATTCCACCTTAGTCTTACCCTTAGGATCATGTTCAGGTGATTCCCCAGAAGTGGAGTGAGACTCTAGGTTACCCATTAGGTCATAGGTGCATTGCACACCTTCACTCTCCAACTCCAACATCTTGTGCTTGAGCCACATTTTAGTATACCTGATCACTGGAGTCATGATCTGTTCCAACTTTGTCTTTTCCTCCTCCAGCCAATCTAGTTCTCCAATTGGTTTATCCTTCATAGCTTCATAGTTATGGCCCTGAATCAAAGTTCCATCATCCTCAACTTGATCCAGAATGGCCTTTATGTTGTATAGCCGGACTAAGTTCACTGGTAGCCTGGAGAACTTCTTCTTTCTTATCTCAAATTCATCACTAATGTTAGCCCAATAATCCTCTATGTCATCCTTGTGATTTATTCTATGTTGGCCTTCCTCTATGCCTCACCAGTCCTATCAAACCTAGATCTCTTGGAATGGAAGGAAACACCAAGAGCACTCATTTCTTCTTCAGAAGTATGGGCCAAATTAATAGAAGGACAGGCCTCACCACTGTCTATCCTCAAAGTAAAATCACCACCAAATCCAATCTTATGCTTCTCCTTTTTCACAATTGCATCAAAGTCACAGATTTGCCTTGTGACCTCCAAAAGTATAACATGATCTATGCGATATCTAGGGAGTCTGTATGGATCCATCGGACAACCATCTATTATGATGTATGAAAAGGTAGGGAACTAGATAAACCAAGCTCCAAACCTCTTGATTAACTCCTTAGCACTGTCAAAAATCCAAACATGCTCAGGACCTTGCAATAGCCTGGTGATGTACATGGTGAATGCATTATTCACCCTTCTATAACTTGTGCTCCCCAAGTGCAACTGTGGGTACACCTCATAAATAAAATCTTGTCCAAACACACCCCTTGTACTTAGCCCCTTGTATGGATGGAACCTTGCAAGTGCATAAACCAAGTAGGAGGTCATGGTGAAGGTCTTTGTCCGCAAGACATTGCACATTTGTTCATGTATCATTGCACTTATAATGCATGCCCAATGGTAGTCAATACCTTGCTCCATCCTAACAATAACATGGAACATCCAGTTCTCAGACACTCCTGCACTTTTCAAACCCACTACCCTACTGAGGAGTGTGATAACATCATAGTATTCCTTCTTGAACTTAGCTCTGACTAGTTGCTTGGGTAGCTTGGAAAAGTACGACTTGGGCTTCTCCAGTCAAGAATTGATGACCTGCTGGGATTTGATGACATTTTCATCATAATACTTCTTTGCTACATCCATATCAAAACCCACTACATGAGACCTATCAGGCATGTCAAAGGTTTGAGCAATGGACACAGGGTTAATATTTGCTACAATTCTTCCTTGAGGACCAACTATCCTCTGTGTTCCCCTGTCATAATTTCTAGCACATTCAAGCACCAACTCGTAACACTGAACCATAGGAGGGAATCTAGCCACATGTGCCAACCCTAATTCCTATATTTTTTTGGCCAACAAAGGGAGGTTATGTGCTTCCATCCTTGCCTTAAATTCTTCATAATCCCGCATTCCAACATTTATATTTGTGACCTCTGACCAAATGGAAGACAAATTGCTCTCTGGGATTTTTCTCTTTAAGTCCATTTTAATCCTCTCTTCCTTGGAGATAGCAGAGCCTTCAGTATTCGGATCCATTACCTTGCCTTTGGTCATTTCAGCAACAATTTGACTTGATTATGCCTGCATCCAATAAAAAGACCATAGTAAAGATCCATTATAGCATGAGATTCAAGTTAATCCATCATAAAATGATACATTCATCCTTAAAACAAAATCCATGATGGACAAAAAACTCCAAAATCTCATAAAAATTACTCATTTCAAAGTTCGGGTTTTTAGCCTTCTCGCGAAATTCAGGCCAAAGGGGAATTTCGAGAAATTTTGGACCAAGCGGAATTCAGCGAAACAAACATAGAGAAACCTCCAACCATCATTTAACCAATCAAAATAAACTAAGAAATAGCATGATACATTTATAATAGCTCAAATCAACCATAAAATGCACATCGCTTAATAGATCATATTATCTCCCAACTCTTCATTTTCAACAAGATTTCAAGAAAATCCACCAAGGACGGAAATCCACGAAAAAGGCAATAGTTTACGGATTCCGAGAAAATGAAGGGACAAAGGAATATTTGTAAAATCCCGAGGACACGAAATTTTGCGAAGTCAGTGTAATCTTCACATTTTAAGCATGTTTTCGAGAAATTGATAAAGCGATGGAAAAACTGGGAAAATCCTGAAGTAAAGGAAATCCGCAAAGTGCTAGAAAACCCGAAATCTTTGACTTCATCGGGATTTCGCCAAGATTGATCAAACGAACAAGAAGTTGGAGATTCAACCCGAAATTTAGCTCGTTCAATGTGCAAGATCGAATCACACTTCAAACCAAACACAAATGAAATCCAATCAACATGAGGAACGACTTCAACAAGGGGTTTGGAGCTTGGTTTATGGATAGTGAAAATTTGAACCATGTTTCTAATGTTTTTCATTTTGGGAAAAGGAGGAAAAATGAAGGGGTGCAAGAAATTTCTATATTTCAATTTTCTCATTAGCATGTTTTTTCCTAAGAGCACATTTTTTCTGACTATTGAGCACAAGAAAGTTGTGGGAATTAAATATTAAATACCTACCCATAACCATTGTAAGAAAAATTTAAAAGGGGTTGTAGACATGCTTTAAATATGGTGACAATAAATAAACATATGGCACATAGCAATAGTTCATTAGTGAGACTAATTATTCCCTAACATATCAAGTGTGTGTAGCAATGATGTAGCTTCCAACATGCAAGGCATGATATTTTAGGGCTAGCAGTTGAAGAAAATACCATATTTTCTAGGTTGAGTTGCAATCACTATGCTATATGTTCTTATGTGGGTTGGAAATTTTTCTTAGTAAGTAAATAATCCCTTTCTTTGTGTGACTGGTTACTTTTGTAACATATTTCCATTTGTGAAAACTTAATCTACATTGTGGATTTGTTGAAGCACAAAGCCAAAGTGTGCACTTGTATAGTAACATATCGACGTGTAACAATAAAAATAACTTCAAAGTATGAATTAGTAAGAAATTATAACTAATTAAATGTTCAATATTTTTTTAGCTAATGTATGCAACAAGAGTGAAGGACGTGTTGGGTAGATACTTCAAGGGTGAATATTTTTCTTCACAAAACTATATTATCAAGGAAGGAAAACTATCCAACCAATATCTCTACGGATATCTTTTCAAGGCAACATCATCCATGGTTTCGCATTTGAAACTAGTTTATTTTAAACCATGAGCAAAAAATAGTACAAAAAATGATAAATTGTTTAGTTTCATCTTGAACAAAACAAATATCTTAAGCTTATAAAATGAGTACATTGTGGAAGTTTATTGTAGTGTAGAAAACTATACTCTCTTGAAAATAGTATAATTTCACACATAATTTGGACCTATTCTAGCTCACTTGCATTAATTACCCTTTAATTCATCATTAATAGGCCCCTAAGACTCTTTATTTTGGATCTTGAGGCTTATTTCAGCTAAAAACCCAACAAAATCATCAAAAACATCAAAAATTCTAACAACCCACCCTGAAAATCTAAGGTGGGACTCATAGCCACCTTGGGTGTCTGAGTCCCCCTAGGTGGGACCCATACGCCAAGGCTGGCGTATGAGTCCCATTTGGAGCTATTTTAGGGTTTGAGCGGGAAAATGAACTTTTTAATTCAAATTTTTGGTTGATGTTGGCTTTTGAGATTTGAATAACAGTAAATTAGGTGTTAATGCCTATATAAGAAAGCTTCTAAGTCATTATTTCATCTAAGCAAGAAATTTCAAGATCCAAGCATTCAAAGTCTTCAAGCATTCTTTCACAAGAGTATTCATGTTTCAAAAGCAAGCAAAGTTGAAGCCTTGGAGCAACATTAAGGAGTTTTTGCAGGTTTTCAAGCTCACTTTCATCCAAGATCTATCATTGTTAAGGGTTGATCATGGTTGTCTATAGTGAATCATGATGGATTCTAGGTTGGGGAGATGCAACTAGCCATCAATCCAAGCCTAATCACTTGTTTCCTAAGTGATTCCATCCTCCATTATCACTCTACATTCAACCTAAGGAAGGTACAGGCATTATTAGGGGTCATTTGGGTGATTAGAGATCTCTCAAAGTGAGTCATTCATCTTCATGTTTTATTCATGCATCTCATTCTAGCACATTAGAATAGGGTTGCATTGCATTTTAGATTTTTTAATCTTAGACACACTTAAGGTTAGGTTTTACATTCCTATTTGCATCCTTGTTTCATTGTTTCTATCAAGGTTTAATTACCAAACTAGGGGTTTGAATGAGGCAAACCCCCCATAAGCAAATCAAGTCTATATTCTTGTTTGCGGTTCTTTTCACATATTCGAATCTGGAAATCAATTTGGAGGGAAAGAGCATAGATTGGAGCATAGATATGAACTTTGAATTCCTAAAAAAGTGGGACGGGACTAATATGCTAGAATTGGCGTATGAGTCCCACTACAGGCATTTTTCCATATTTTTTATAGTTTCAAATACCCTTTTTCCAAAAACCTGTTCCTGCATAGAAACCCAGATCTGGGACTAATACGCCCAAATTGGCATATGAGTCCTAGTAGGCCAAAAATTTAGGCTTTTTAGTGCTTCAAAGCTCATTCCAATCTACTTTAGATTCCCAAGTGCATAAATTTCATCTTTTAGCTTGTTATTATGTTTTACATGCAGTTTTAGGTCATCTAGTGAAAGATTGCATCATATTAGGGTTAAGCATTACATCTTACATTACATTTGTTTTACCAAGCCCTAGCTTCATGGTGAACCCCTCATTAGTTTACAATCTATCCCTAGAACAGCCCTATTGCAAGATCTATTTCTCCTTTGCACACTTGAGGTTGAGATCTCTAGGGTTTGTTCTAAATAAGAGTGTTTGAGTTTTGTTGTTCTAACTCTCTACCATAGAAGAGCAGAAAAATTATTCCTTTCATTTTGGTGAACCTGCATTTAGAACATTGTAATTCTGATTTGGAGTACATCATCATCCTAGATCTTGCTTCCATTAACATTGCATTAGGGTTTGCATTAGTTAATTGGCATTCTAGGGTTTCTAATCTTGCATTAGTGAAAGTGCATATAGGTTGCATTTTTGTATCTCAAATCATTGAAAATCATATAAAATCTACATTTGTGCTTAGGTTACATGTCACACAACATAAAAAGCATAAAAACCAATTAAAAATTTCTAAAAAATTTGAAAAAAAATGCTCACTAGGACTCATATGCCCATCTGGGCGATTTAGTCCTAGTGCAAATTTTGAGCTGCACTTTACAACATTTAATTCCATGTTTCCAGGCTTCTATTTATAGTTAAAATCTTTCTATTTCAATTTACATAGTTTATGTTACATTCAAACCATTAGATTAAGCATAGTTTATATTCATTGCAATTTTGGATAGATTTAGATTCTTGTACTTTTCACTTCCAACATTAGTTCAATTAGAATTAGATTACATTTGGCATTTATTAGACAACAAAAACAAAAAAACACCTTGCAAACCTCTTGGAGAAAGCATAGTTATTTCACCATGTCAAATCTCTTTTTCCAAGCAAGCCTAACCCTCAAGCCTTTTAGTAGTGATGACTTTGACATGTTAGATGAAGCCCTTGAGGAATTCATCTCACAAGGTTCATCCACTAAGGCTTGTTATGATAAACTGAAACCAAGAGAATTTAATGTGATTCAACCTCAACTTATCCTTTATCCACCTTCACACAAACCTCAAACAAAAAATAAGCCCGAGTTTACTTTATAACCATTTAAAAACAATGTTTTGCAACAATCAAATACCATTGCTCATACATACAACACCCGAAACAATTTTCAACCGAAACAACCAACTCTGGCAACCTTACATTTTCCTAATCCCATTCTACCTAGTGCTCCTTGTTTAACTTCACATAGTGGGAAGGAGTATGGTCTTTTGGAACAACTTACGAATACTCCTGTGAAGATATACCTTTGGGACCTAATTCAGAATTCACTTAATTATCATACTATGCTTTAAACTTCCTTACAACAAGTAACGGTTCCCTCTAGTATAAACGCAAATGATGTGGCAACTCTCTTACAAGGAATGAATATAGTTAATATAGATATTACCTTTCACCAACATGAGCTGCCTCCTTTGGAAATGAGAAAGATAAAAATTCCTTCATGATAATTGTTATCCATAATAGGTTAGGAATAAAAATACCCCTTGTTGACAATGGCTCTACTCTTAATGTGTGTAGTGTGACCCTTTTGGATAAACTTGGTGTGGATAAGTCAATTCAACCTGATTCCTTTTCGATTCAAGGATTCAATAATATAGGAAAACAATCGTTGGGTATGATTACTTTACCTATTATAGTTGGAAAGGCTACCTTTTGAACTCCTATTCATGTAATGCCTGATAACATTTTATATAACCTTCTTTTAGGGAGACCTTGGATTCATGAGATGCATTTAGTTCCTTCAACTCTTCATTGCATAATGAAGAGTGTCTACAACAATAAGGTATACCAAATTGAAATAGACTTTGAACTTAAAATTTGTTTACAAGTTGAAAAAGGAACAACGAGTCCTCTAAACACATTAATTCCAACATCAAACATAGAACCTATGGAAGAATTAAAAAAAGAAATAGAAACAGTCTCAAAGTTATTGGAAGATGATTGGGGTTCCTTGGAATTTACACCTTCATTTATGGGAGAATACATAATCATAAGAAAAGAAGATGAAAAACAAAAACAACCAATGGTTAATGTCAACACAGAACTCAAAAGAAAACTCACAAGATTCTACCTCATCTACCCTTGAAGAAGACACAAGATACACAACAAATTTCGATGAGATATATTATCAACAACCACCAAACTAGAAAGAAATCAAGAAACTTTATCGAAAAGGTTATGAGCTTATGAAACAATTGGGTTATAGTGGAAAGGTATGTGGAAAGAAAGAACAAGGCATTTGTGATCCTATAGAACCTAACACGCAAGAAACAAAAAGTGGATTGGGATATTGTCCTTCTAAGATAACGCAAGCAAACAAAAGACCCTCGTTAAACATCAACACCATTATGCGTAAATCTAAAATAGACCTCACCTTGAAGCATCCTGAATTGCTTGATATGACTTGTGAACCATCATGGTAGTACTTCAAAGATGATGAAGCCTTGAAACAAATTCTAGGAGTTTATGAAAAACCATCTACTTCTCCTCAAAATAAATGGGTTACATGTGCTATGATTAGCACTAAAGAAAAAGACAAAGAAAAGGAAAGTAGTGAGGTTGACATGAGCAAAGAAGAATACAACCTTGAATTTCCGAAACAAATTGCACTTCCTTTAGGAGATACAATTGATATAGCAATGGACATCAACAATATTAAAGAGAAAGTGATTAAGATAGGAAAGTTCCTTGATGATGAAGAAGAATAATATCATGCAACTTTACTTCATGACCGATGCAGGAGCATCCCTGGTTGTAAAGAAATCATGTATCAACCAAATATTTTCTTTCTTGCATTGCATTCAGTAGCAGTTCACTAGTTCATTTCATGGTTTTTCCTTTTCATTTTTCTCAGCTTGTGGAGCTGACTATTGCACTTACACATCGATCGCATCATCTACGATGGCCGACTGGAACTTATCGTTGATTATTTCTTTGCAGATCATTTGAGGCCGACATGCATATTTGGGCATTCCCCGAGTTAATCAACCTTTTGGCCGATGCAGATCTATTTTGGAGCTTGAGAAACCTATTTATAAGCATTGTGGTCATTGGTAGTCATCTTTCAAACAATTAGGAAAAAATAGAAATATCATCACCAGATTTAGATTTATTTTCACAATAACCCTTCGGGGGCATGTAATAAGGCTGATTAGGCTAGAATATTTTTGTAAGACTTTAAGGCACGTCCTATGCACCTGGATATTTTCCTTTTTGGCTAATGTTGCATGTAAGCATTTTATCTTAAGGAAGATTTATGTTCGCACATCAATTTTCAATGTTGTTTTTGTTGTGTTGACTCATTGTTGCACAATCCATACTATTCCTTCTAGAACCCTCCTACCGTGACTATACCAAGTGGTATCAAAGAAAGTTTCAATTTTGGAAGGCATTCCTTGAGGTGAACAGATCGTCGACTAGAGGCAGACTGCACCTCTTTTCAACAAATCGTCGATTGTGAGGCAGTTGAAACCTTTGTAGCCAGATCACTAAATTGAGACAGTTGCATTGGTTTCAAGGGGAGATATACTGCCAAGGAGAGTACCTACTGTGGAAAATGTTTCTGAAAGAATTATGTGTTTTTTCTGTTGTGATGACTCATTGTTGCATGGTTCGGACTGTTCCTTCTAGAACCCTCCTACCATGACTACACCAATGACTTTCCCAAACTCTTTGCTTGGACTTATTTAGACATACCAAGAATTGACCCTAAGATTGTAAAACACAACATAGTCCTTGTTGAAAATGCTAAACTTGCTAGACAAAAGATATAAAATATGAATCCTAAGATAGCCTTGCTAGTTAAAGGATAAATTGATAAACTCCTTGAAGCTAGTTTCATAAGACCTATAGATTATTCCCCTTGGATCTCAAACATTGTCGCAGTCACAAAACCTGATAATTGTATTAGGATGTGTATGGATTTTTCGTGATTTGAATAAATCATCTTTAAAAGAGGACCTTCCCCTTCCTAATATCAACATTATACTAGATTCAACTGTGGGACATGCTTTGTTGTCATTCATGAACGGATTTTCTAGGTACAATCAAATCTTTATCAACCCTCAAGATCAATACAAAATAGCATTTACAACTGTTTGGGGAACATTTTTCTAGGTCATGATGCCCTTTAGATTAAAGAATGCAGGCACAACATATCAACGAGCTATGACATTAATATTTCATGATTACATACATAAGATTTTGGAAGACTATGTTGATGATATTGTAGCTAAATATTTAACCATACAAGATAATGTGGATGTCCTTCAGAAAATATTCAAGCAAATGTGAAAATACATGAGATTAAATCCGAAAAAGTGTTTGGCGTAGATAGTGGAAAACTTATAGGTTTTATTGTGTCTCATAGAGGCATTGAGCTGCACACGAAGAAAATTGATGTTATAATTAATTTACCACCTCCTAGAAACAATTCTCAATTACGCATGTTACAAAGAAGAATTAAGGCTATCTGATGTTTTGTAGCATCCTTAGAAGATCTAACATTACCATTTACACTTCTCCTTAAGAAATAAGTTCAATGTAATTGGAATGAATATTGTAAATAGGCTTTTGAGAGTTTGAAGGCTTATCTTGCCACTCCACCTATTTTATAACTTGCTATGCAAAAAAAACCCTTCATCCTTTACACCGCAGCATCATCCCTTGCTCTCGCAATGTTGTTGGCTCAACAAGATGAGAATGGTAAGGAACACCATGTCTCTTACATTAGTCGAACTTTGATTGATTATGAGAAGTGATATACAACGATAGAAAAATAATGTTTGGCTCTCGTATTTGCTACTAGTAAGTTGAGACATTATTTATTGAATGTTGAAACACATATAATGACAAAATTAATCCTCTAAAACATCTTTTCACTAAAACGGATTTATCAGGACATCTAGCTAAATGGGTTATGTTGTTAACAAAGTTTGACCTTAAGTTTGTTTCAAAAAAATCAATTAAAGGAAAATCCTTAACCAACCGCTTAGCAGACACTCCCTCGCCCCTAACATTACCTAATATAGAAACATTCCCTAATGAAAATGTGTTGAATATTTAGAAAGATGAAGAAATGGGAATTATACTTTGACATATCTAAGTGTAGAATAGGCTCTGAAGCTGGCATTATAATAGTCCCGCTCGTGGGAAATCATATTCCCTTATCCTACTGCTTAAAATTCCTATGCACCAACAACATATCAGAATATGAAGCATTAATTGTTGGTTTACATGCTATTTTATTGGGAGTTCAAAATATTAAGATATTGTTGCAAGGTGTGACCCTTGGTCTCCTCTTCTTGTGGTAGGTGTAGTCCAATGCGGTGCTTGGGCTTCATGACATGGTTTAACCACCTCATGTGGATCTTGATCTTGTATAAGTCCAGTGGTTGTATCAGGCATTAATAGGTCGATATTTTGGTGCAACGGCAACCGCCTATGCAACAATTGGTATCAGAGTCGAGATCATAGGTTTGAACCCCGTTCTTGTGCTAGGGAGGATTTTTGCAAGGTGTGACCCTTGGTATCCTCTTCTTATGGTAGGCGTAGTCCAGTGCGGTGCTTGGGCTTCATGAAATGGTTTAACCACCTACTGTGGATCTTGATCTTGTATAAATCTAGTGGTTGTATCGGGCATTAACAGGTCGATCTTTTGGTGCAATGGCAGTCACCTATGCAATAGATATTTGGTGATTCATAATTGGTTATTAAACAAATAAATGGAACATATCAAGCAAAGCATGACAAATTGTCAAAATACAAGGATCTCACAATGAATTTATTAGAGAATTTTGAATTGTTTACAATTTACAATATCACATGAATGAATAATTGGCATGTGAATGCAATGGAAATTGCAGCCTCTCTTATATCCCCTCAAGATCCTTCAAAGGATTTCACATTTATTTTCCATACAATTATGAACCCATCAATTGAATCCAAAACCAAAGAAGTATTATCAACAACTATGGAAAGCTCTAGTGAATGGTATACATGGATATTTAATTACTTAAAAGAAGGTACCTTTCTTGAGTTGACAACTAAGAATACTCGAGATCGTCTTCAAAAACTAGCATCTAAGTATATAATTTGTGTTGACGTGTTATATCGAAGATCCTTTAATGGTTTTTTACTTAGATTCCTTAAAGAATCTGAAATCCCCATAGCACTTGAAGAAGCCCATTCAAGTGCTTGTGGAGGTCATTTTGGAGGAAGATCATTAGTTCAAAAAATTGAGTCCATGGGATATTATTGGAGAAATATGGAGAAATATTGCTTTGAATATGTTAAGAAATGTCATAAATTTCAGGAACATAGCAATTCTAAGCTTTGGGCCAAAATTCCTATTTGGTCGTTCTTAGTTTGCGGATTGGATCTAATTGGAAAAATCTCACTCCTTCTATCAGACATACCTTTATAATTAGTGCAACAGATTATTTTACAAAATGGGTAGAAGTTATTCCTCTTCGTTCCACAACCACTGATGTGATATGTTAATTTAACATAACATACTTAATCAAAATGTTGCATCTAAGAGAAAGTAGAATAAATTTTAATTAGATCACATAAAACATGTTAAATCATGGAGATATTTATTAAAGTCTTACATAGATTATTTGATAAATGACATTACCATTTAACATTAAACACATAAACATAAATAATTAAGCATCAAATGATCATATATATATACATCAAAGTTTTGAGTACATGTCATCAATATATACAATGCTAATGAGGTCTATGACTATCAGATCCCTCGAGATCTAGTGCTTGCATCTATCTAGAGATAGTCCATCGAGAGACGGTGGTATGCGATCATGATCGTGATCCAGAAAGAACATCCAGAGCATATTGTAAACCATGTACTTGTCCAAGGGCCTCTCAACGATCCTCTACTAGGCGATCTCTCTCTTCCTGTAGTTTGGATACCTCAAACTGGAGTCTCTCGGCCTCTACTGGGGCTTGAGATGACTGGACCTCTCCATAGGCAACCTCAGCTCGGTGGGTGTGCCTTTTGAAGCTCTCAAATGCTACATGTAGTCTGATGTATGGCTCGAACATCTCTAGATTTCGCTCCACAATGGGTGGAGGCACACAGTCTATATCATTAGCCTCCTCGTAGATTGATTGGGGCACTATCTCGACAGCAACCTAGTGATAGAGATCATGTAGATCTCTCATAGATCCTACAAGATAGAAATAATAAATATAATTAGTACACATCATGATATATATAGACATAAAATTAAATCGTAAAGCATTAGCATAAGCATAAAGCATAGCAGTAAATAAAATATCATCACCTAGCTCTATGTTTGGCTATGTAAAGATAGCCTCATCGTGTGTAGGAGGCATAGAGAATGTGTTAGCCTCTCCATGACTGTAGGTGTTCTTGCATGTTGCAGTTGTTGATCATGATCTAGTCACATGAGTAGGAGCTAGCTCTCCCCACTCATGGCCCACCAGATCCTCATCCACTGTCTCATCACTCTCACTCATCAACTGCTCCTCCTCCTTTTCCTCCTCCTTGTCCCACTCCTCATCCTCCTCCTCCTGCCCATCATAATCAATATTTGTGACCTCATCATACTCCTCATCTATCACATCTATGAATAAGCCTTTAGACCTAATCCCTATCTCCTCAGTGCTATCCTCCTCCTCCTCTCTCTAATCTGGGAGTGGCCCTACATAGCCTATTGGCTCATCTAGTGGGAATACAAGAATTAGTTGTGCTACTTCCCACCACTCCTCATAGGCATCTATGGTACCAATGTCATCAACATCAAAGACCGGAGGCATATCATGATCCTCGTAATCAAAGTCACTATAGATGACATCATCAATGGTGAATCATCTAGTGTCGTCAGGCCTCCAAGCACTTCGTACTAATCTCTTAAAGAATGGTTGTTCCATGGTGGTACTTATACCTATCCAAACTACCACATGACACAATCATAATAGAAGGGTCATACTACGTAATCATGTCTTCCTATCAGAAATTTGTCCATCTATAATCTCCTCAACTGATGAGTCTCATTCGGCCACTATGGTATAAGCTAGTATGGTCTCCATATGATCTCCACCTCATCTAGTCAGTCGAATTTGACTCTCCAAAAATGCAAATCTTTGTACTACCATAGCTACCTCAGTGGATAATTGAATGCGCGAGGATACCCTAGGTCTGATGTACATGGAAAACCTATCGGCCTAGTGCATGTGATATGCTTGAGGCACCACACCTGCAATAGTATACAGTGTACCATATTTTCGACCTCGTGGAATGAAAATCACCCTAGATCATAGTATAAGTGTGCAAGGATGTTGCACCCCCAAGTGTATATGCTCCTCTTCCATGCCATCTATCAAATCATATGAACTATTCCTCTCTCTAGATGTACTCCATGGCCATCAGGGATGAGTACTAGTGCCACACTAAACATCATAATTTGTGCCACAAGTGGAGCTTGTGAATATAGTAGTCATACTAGATCGATCCATGGCCTCACGATTTCATCATGAATGGAACCTCCAAGATAGTACTGTATATTATATTTCATCTCATGAAATGATCAATCCCCTAGAAAATTTACCCTCTCACCCTGAATCAGAACTCAGAGAATGCAATGGACATCCTCTAAATTGATCTTCATCTCGTCGATTGGGAGATGAAACGTGCATGTATTTGCATCCCACCACTCTACCAAAGCCATCATCATAGCATCATGGTACCTCATGGGGGGCATGAGGTACACCCTATACAAGCCTATCATCTATAATATTTTTGTCTCCTCTATTGAAAGTGTCAAGGATAGGTCTCAAAGGCGACGAAATTGTTTGTCGCTAAGATGATGTCGTGACCGTAGTGGGATCTAACAAAAAGGTAAAAATATGTCCTATAAGAATTATAAAATCCTAATTATATACATCAACAATTAAAAAGTGTGATAAATTTTTTCTAGTGCACTTTCCTAAAGGTCCTAGACACTTTATTTCCCTTTTGGGACACTTCACGAAGAAACGGGACACTGCGACAAAAAGGGACACTTTACAAAAAAAGGGATGCTTTGCGAAAAAAAGGGATGTTTTGTGAACTTTTCTTCGAGGGTCCTAAATCTACCTAGAAATGTGTAAAAACATAAAATAAATGCATAAGGACAAAGCTAAGGCAGAAAAATCAACTCACTTGATACTATAGCTTGTTGCAGGCTACCTACTCTCATAGGAAGTCTAATTTTGTGGGATCGTACTCTCATCGGCTCAGCATATTCAATCACTCTCTATCAAAGTCAAGATACAAGAAGGTAAAAGACAAAATGATTAGAAATAAGTTCACTTTTTACTCTTATATAAGTTAAAATTAAGGTTTTACTATATTAGGGTTAAAAGTGTTTTTCATTCAAACTAGCATAATGGGGGCTAGCGAACTTTGTTTTCAACGTCGTTTATTGTGTTGGAATCATGATTTTTCTCCCATTCTCATCAAATGTCTATCATTATGTGGTATGGTACTTGGAAATACCCTATGGTATGACTTACCTTACTTGATGCGATTAGAGTGCTACCTTGATTCCACCTCTTTAAAGCAAGCGAAATAAAGGGGGCATACATCTACCCTCGAGTTTGATTTCTAGAAGAAGTTAGATAAAATTATTTTTGGATAACTAACAAATTTGTGTTGCGGGATGCGGTTCCTAACATTGTGGTTTTGCAAATAGCTACAATGGGGTCTTCATTCTCTCATGTTATGAATAAATCCATATGAGTATCCTTTTATGAAATAAAGTGTACTGTTCAGAGTCCTTTAGCTTACATATGCACATAGAGTCATATGGGCACTAAAGTGGGGGCTAAATGTAGTGTAGAAAATTGTACACTCTTGAAAATAGTGCAATTTCACACTTACTTTGAACCTATTTTAGCTCCCTTGCATTAATTAACCTTTAATTCATCATTAATAGGCCCCTAAGACCCTTTATTTTAGATCTTGAGGCTTATTTCAGCTAAAAACCTTACAAAATCATCAAAATTTCTAACTCGCCTCAAAAATCTAGGGTGGGACTCATAGCCACCTTGGGCGTATGAGTCCCCCTAGGTAGGACCCATATGCCAAGGCTAGCGTATGAGTCCCATTTGGGGATTTTTTAGGGTTTGAGCGGGAAAATGAACTTTTTAATTCAATTTTTTGGTTGATGTCATCTTTTGAGATTTGAATAATAGTAAATTAGGTGTTAATTCCTATATAAGAAAGCTTCTAAGTCATTATTTCATCTAAGAAAGCATTTTCAAGAGCAGTTTCAAGATCCAGGCATTCTTTCACAAGAGTATTCAAGTTTCAAAAGCAAGCAAAGTTGAAGTTTTGGAGCAGCATTAAGGTGTTTTTGCTGGTCTTCAAGCTCACTTTCATCCAAGATCTAGCATTTTCAAGGGTTGATCATGGTTGTCTATAGTGAATCATGATGGATTCTAAGTTGGGGAAATGAAACTAGCCATCAAGCCAAGCCCGAATGACTTGTTTCCTAATTGATTTCATCCTCCATTATCACTCTACATTCAGCCTAAGGAAGGTACAAACATTATTAGGGGTCATTTTGGTGATTAAAGATCTCTCAAAGTGAGTCATTCATCTTAATGGTTTATTCATGCATCTCATTCTAGCACATTAGAATAGGGTTGCATTGCATTTCAGATTTCCTAATCTCAAACACAATTAAGGTTAGGGTTTGCATTCCTATTTGTATCCTTGTTTCATTATCTATCAAGGTTTAATTACCAAACTAGGGGTTTGATCGAGGCAAACCCCCCATAATTAAATCAAGTCTATTATTTTTTTTGCAGGTCTTTTCGCAGATTCGGATCCGAAAATCAATTTGGAGGGAAAGAGAAGAGATTGGAGCATAGATCTGAACTTTGAATTCTCAAAAAATTGGGACGGGACTGATACGCCAAAAGTGGTGTATGAGTCCCACTACAAGCATTTTTCCATATTTTTGCAATTTTAGATACCCTTTTTCTAGAAACCTGTTCCTACACAGAAACTCAGATCTAGGACTAATACACCCAGACTGGCATATGAGTCCCAGTAGGCCAAAATTTTAGTTTTTTCAGTATTTCAGAGCTCATTCTAGTCTGCTTTAGATTCCTAGGTGCATACATTTCATCTTATATCTTGTTATTTTGTTTTACATGCATTTTTAGGTCATCTAGTGAAAGATTACATCATATTATAGTTAATTATTGAATCTTACATTGCATTTATCTTTCCAAGCCCTAGCTTGGTGGTGAACCCCTCATTAGTTTACAATCAATCCCTGGAACAGCCCTATTGCAAGATCTCTTTCTCCTTTGCACGCTTGAGGTTGAGATCTCTAGGGTTTGTTCTTGAATGAGAGTGTTTGAGATTTTTTGTTCTATCTCCCTACCATAGAAGAGAAAAAAAATTATTCCTTTCATTTATAATGCTTGATTTCAATCTCAAAAATCCATCTACCTACTATTATAACTAATAATATGAGTAACTTAAAATTTATGATGGATCAAAGCATCTAAATTTTAGGTCTTCGTATGTGGACTATTTGGAATACAAAGATTTAGAATTCTATAGAATACTCTCTTTATCACATCTACAAAAGGATCTTTGTTGTTAGCAACCTATTTATTTGGTAAGATATATCATAAATTGCACAATGCAATTCACTTTAAAACTATATTTAATCATAATAATATCTTTTCTTAATAGGCATGCATAAAATTAGTGTAAAATTACCATCATAACCTTTTAAATTTAATATGATCATAAATCATAAACCTTTGCTATGCAATATTCGCCTAGAAGGTTTAACTAAAAAAAGTTATTTGTAGTTATTATCTAATCCTCCTCATGATTGCAATTAGCCCTACTCTACCAAAAATATATTCGTACAAATCAAAGTTATGATAAATTCTAAATACAATAAATATAATTATGTCTAGTTTTGATAGCATTTTCATTATTGTTGGGTGTTTGGTCAAAACCCAATTATCATGTTGAATGTTAAATGTGCAATTCTTCCTATTCACAAATTGATGGATGTGAAATTGAATTTTTGCAAGACTAGCAAAAACACTCTTCTTCAAAGCATCAATATAAAAATGGCATGGGATTCTTAGTATGCATAAAATATCCTAACCCTTTCTATTCCCTATTTTATTAGTTTCTTCAAATTGAAATTTTTAATTCAAGATTTATGAAATTTTCTCCTTCACCAATATATCCGTGTACATATACAATCTAATAAAAATTTGTAAAATGCATGCACTATTGTATTGAATTCCAATCTTTACCTAAACTTTACATCACTAATCATTTGCAAGCATTTGTGTTCAATGTACCAAAATATGATGCACTTTGTGAGCTTTGGTGTACCACAACCACAATACCAATCAAGGCCAAATCTCCTACAAACCACTTTTACAATCTTTGGCAAGGACTTGACAATGCAACCATTTTATATCATAGAAAGAATGTGATGCAAGGAACTCGTCGTGATCTTATACCATTTGATTAAAGAAGAAAACCAAGACTCCATTAATAAGTGGTGGATAATGCAACCCCACAAAGTAAACTCATAAAACTCTACTCTACACTCAAAACACATGACAAACCTCCTTTCAAATATTATTTTGAAACATCTAATGAGATTCTTTTCTATTAAACATTTGGGTAAAGGAAGCCCATGTATTCATCTACAGGAAAATAATTATATCATAATTTTTCTCCCAACAATAACCCTCAAACTTCATGGTTGAAAACTTAGAAAACTCATAAATTCCCACATTCAACAACTAGCTATAGGAAACATCAAACCATTACAACCATGCCCAAAACACTCAACCAAGGAGGTGTGTTTTAAAATATGAATTGAGATTATGGAGAGAACTATCCCAAGGATTAATCATCACAAGGAATTATAACAATTCAAAGATAAATCTGATTTTTCATTATTAAAACTTGCATCGTCTACAATAAAACCTTTATCTTCTTCATTCAATAACTTCATAAATCTTCCATTACAATGTTTGTGGCCTGATGGTCTGATAAATTCCACTACAAAAATTGTTATCAAACATGTATATAATAGAAAATAACAATATTAAGAACTATAGAAAATGTCTCCTTCAAATTACCTTCTTTCTTTGTGAATCTACTCCTCAAACCTACAAATCCTCAACTAAAACCTCTACTAAAATTCAACCATGGATTCTCCAATTCATTTTCTGCTGAAAATACCTCTTCAAACCTGAAAAAATATATTCTTCCTCCTCTCCAATAAAAAAACTACACCTCAAAATGATGAGCTTCCAATCTAGAAACAACTACCTGAAAATTGTCAAATCAAAACCTTCACAAAGCAACCACTACCTCCTCTTTTCATGTAACTCCCATTTTTCATGCCCCCATCTAGGAGAATTCATAAAAATAAATTAATTAAATACATTAATGCTCAAAAATAATCTTTAAAATCACATCCCAAGGATTTTTGCCAAGATTAGGATTCCCACTCATAAATAAGGCCTAAATTGGAAAAGGTTTCAAATCACAACTTGGGCATCCAAATTTGTATCCCTAAATTATATGAGCATTAAATGGAATTTCATGTTCTTGAAACTCCCAAAATCTTATGCCCAATATTGACCTTTTTTTGCATTTTATCTTTTCAAACTTTGAACTAATCCCCTACATTATCTCCCACTTCAAGATTTGCAACAATAAAATGGAGGTCAATTTTTTAATACAATATTGTGGCCTAATATTACAATTTATTCTCCTATGACATAATTTACCAAAATTTAGGAAATTGAAGTAAAATACTCTCTTTTTTATTGATGTTGATTGCCACTATACAAAGGATGCTCCTGCATCAGAATGTTACTATACAACATATGAAGTTTGATGTTGATTTAATTGATGAATCAAATTTTTCATTAATGATAATACCATACAATAAATGTACATTTAAGTAATTTCATCCAATTACTTTTATTAGTGTTAATGTTATATATTAAAATTAATATATATTTGTGTTAATTTTAAAATGTAGTAGCTGAATTGGTATAATCTTGTAGGGATCTCATTTAATTCATTAAAATCAAGAACCAATAATAATAACACAAATTTAGACAAAGTTTGTGTTTAGATAGTATGTGTAAATAACATGCTTCAAAGATCCACCAACAAGAAAGTGTAGGATCCTAAGGATTATTCTACATGTACCCTCTAACCTCATCTTCTTCTCCACTTATATAAACATTGATACATAATCATAAGGGTTCTATTATACTTCTCATTTTGGAATTAATTAATGGTGTTGATTTTCATACATCTAACATCTTGGATAATAACACTTGTTGATTTTAAAAGAGATGCATACCATTGTCATACAAAATATTTTCTTATGGTCTCCTTGTTTAGAGTGTTTGTTCATAATCTTTATTTTGGATTCTCCAAATATTGTTCACTACAGTGAATACAAATTGTTTCTATTCATATATTGATTTTCTATTTGCCATGTGGTCTCCCAAACCACCATGGGCTTAACATCACATTATTTTGGCAAGGAATCAATATACCCTAGATGAATATGCTTGACCTTTTGATGTCCAATGTACTTTGTAGTTAGCCTCAAGAGAATCCTCAATGCAAATCTTGGTGGTTTATCAATTCCCTTAGTAAATCAATGTAGGTCATATTCATAATCATTATGAGACCATACTCATGATTTTTGAAAAATACTATAATAAATCCTTAACAAGAAAACTATTGATTAGCATTCAATTTTCCTTGAATCATAGCACTAATTATCAAAATACCTATACATGTGCACTCAAAGTTGGCATAAACTAGCTCATGGAGAAATCATAACTTGCACCCAAAAAAACTCCATCAAATTTTCTCAATTTTGAACATGTCTTTCATCATAGCTTGTATATTGCTCAAAATTAAACAAAGCATACCAAATTATATACTAAAATAAGTGTGATCCTTTAAAAAAACATTGATCTTGATCTAACAAAATTCTAGGCAAGCTACATAGAGATGGGCCATTCACAATGAGTGAAAGTGATGCAGAGTAGTGGTGGGTATCACAAACCAACTCAAAACTAACACAACCAATCAAACTTTTTCATCTTAGAACCCTAATTTGATAAATTTCCTCACCAAAGAGACTCTAGGCCTAATGGGGCAGCAAAATGAGTTTTTTTAACATAACTTGAAGGGAAATCCTCAAACTCAAAACCTAAAAGCTATTCTAAGTGCCCTTTATGGCATTTGAAAACATATCAAAAATTTTGATAGGGTTACTTTGAAACAAGACCCTGAAATTTGGACTGTTGCACTCCAACTAGGCCAAATTAGGCTTATTTAGATAAGTCACAATGGGGTTTTCACACTCCAAGGTTTAAATATCCATGCGAATGGATCAGGCACATCATGTGACATCTATCAAACCCTTCCCAAGCTAATTTAATCACCAACTAAGATTTCTTCAAATCCTAACTCTATGCATCTTCTATGCCTCAAACATGAGGTTTTTAGCCTAGGGTATCAACAAATCCTCACCAATCTTCATCCCCTGCTCCTGCAACATTATGAACATAAAATACAACATCCCTACATCCATTCCACCGATTTTGAGGCATGTTCATCGGTGGAATGGGCAGGTATACATGATTTTCTGTCAATACACACCCTGGTGAGGGTTTTAAACAACTTTTAGTAAATCTGATATAACTCACTTCAAACTTAATGAAATCAAATGAAACAAAAATAAAAATAACAAGGATTCAATTCTCCATTAATTCCAATAAAATTGTGTTCACTCCTAGGCCATACAGAGTCGTACAGTATGGTTTAGCAGCAAATTAGGCTTCAAAATGCAAAAAAAACTAAGTCTTTGCTATTCAAAATTCAAACTTACAACCTTTGAACCTTCCTCCAACGTACACAAGTTTATTTTAAATCATTACAAATCATAACTAATCATTTTCCCACCAAAACTCCAAGGCTAACCATTCAACTTCCACAAAAATGCAAAAATGCAAAAAGTTGCTTTAACGATTTTTGTAACTTTTTGCAACTTTAACAAATTTTACCCAATTGACTCCAAAATGACTCCAAACCACTTAAAAACAATATAAATGGTCGTAAAAACCTTATTACACACAAAATGACTCAACTAGACCAAAATACCAAAATTTAGCAACTTTTCCCATGAACACCTTGGTGCCCTGCACCAGAAAGTATCAATAGTTTGATGTGGTGTGAATGATGCCCTTGCACTCAAAATCTTGTGAGTATTCCCCAAAAATAAATCGACCAATTCAAAAAATTCACCTTTCAAATATAAAGCACCTAGCACTACAATCAAATGTGATCCAAATTGAATTTTTCGATTTTCAAGTAACTCAAATTTATTGGTTGATTTAGACTTTCATGGTCCATGTGACCAATGATGAACTCAAGCTTGATTCTCCTCACTATATATATTACACCTACACGTGCCCCATAACAAAAAAATTCAAATGTGTGCACCAAGAAAAAAAACATGGTGGATCAAGTATGTTCAACTTCTTTCAAATGTGCAATGACAAGTGTTGAATATAAGATAGAACTCAAACACCCAAAATGAATGCCATGGTAATGCAGCTCAAGGTCTAGGGGTTTTGACAAACTACTAAACTAGGCAACAAAATTGAACTTGAAAACACAATGTTCAAGTATTCTCTTATTAACATGTAATAAACTTGTTACAACAAGAGTAAAAGTGATGATACAATGAAATTATAGCTCAATATTATGACATGCCTTCATACATGCCTTGGCTCTAAAGCCTTGCAATATTTAAACATTCAAACCAAACAACTCTCTCAGCCTTTCAAAAAAATCTCTAGTTCTACTCTCCAAAAGACTCCTTCAACATGAAAAAAATCCACTTAAATAGCGAGCATAGAAGATTTGACGTGGCCACCCTATGTTCTAACAATTTAGGACATATGTTGAGCACTTATTTATGCCCTTGACCCAGTTCTCAAGTTGTTATATTCGTTGTTTTGTCAAAAAAATTACTCCTTTTGGCATCTTGATGAAGAAATCAGGACCTTTAGGATGCTAGCAAAAGTTTAGGAGGGTTCTGGATATATTTTGATGCATAAGAAAGTTTTATTTTTTTATCCTAATGGAAAAATCAAGACCATTAGGATGTTGGTGAAATTTTAGAGGGGGTTCTAGGTATATCCTGATGTATAAGAAATTTCCACTTTTTGGCATCCTAGTGAAGAAATCAAGACCTTTAGGATGCTGGCAAAATTTTAGGGGGGTTCTGGATATATCCTGATGCATAAGAAAATTCCACTTTTTGACATACTAGTGGAGAAATCAAGACCATTAGGATGCTAGAAAAATTTTAGGGGGATTTAGGATATATCCTAGTGCATAAGAAAGTTCCACAATATGTTGTTACTAGGCAAAGTTTTGCAATTAAATAACTTACTCAATTTTACTTGGATCTTCATCAAATTTCAAATGTGAGCACCCATTTGGCCCTTCTTCGAGGTGAACATGTTACCTTGAACCAACTAGAACTCTTTGGAAATTGATTGTTGGTATGTGGTGACTGATCATGCAAATATTGTACACTCGTAATGTATCAATGGGATTCAAGGCATCGCCCTAAAAAAGAAAAAAAAATTGTTAACACATCAAGTTTTTCCTGCTGACATGTCAAGGTTTTTTCCCGTTGACACGTCAAGGTTTTCCCGTTAACATGTCAAATGAAAAATGACCTTGTAAAACCTTAATTATAGAAGGCTCCAAAAAGTCTTTTATAAGCAATTGGGATGTATGTTGTGGCATGGTGCTCGCGAGATTGTAATATGTTTTGCATTGGATGGCTAAGTTTTTGTAGATGTAGCACATATTGGGTGAACCACATTAAATTTTGTGTTGATCTCTTTTGTGTTAATCTTCATTGTTATTTCTAGGTTATTTAATTTGCATATAATTGTTAATGTTTATTGCTCCAATCTGCCTAAACCTTAACAACTGGTATCAGAGTCATGTGTATTTCGGTCAATTGGTAGGAAACCTCTAAATTTGAGTGGGAGCAATGGAAGAAGGCAAATTCAAGGTTGATAAGTTCAATAGCCAGAATTATCAATTATTGAAGATGCAGATGAAATATTATTTGTATCAAAAAAATCTATGGCGGCCATTGCAAGGAAAAGCAAAGAAAGAAGTTGCGATGTCCAATGAAGAATGGGAGATTCTGGATAGAAAGGCATTGGGAACCATTCGGTATGGCCTAGAACCATCTATGGTGTTCAATATAATAGAATCAAAGACAACAGAGGATCTAATGACAGCTTTGGCTAAATTGTATGAAAAACCCTTAGCCTCAAATAAGATATTTCTCATGAAGCATTTGTTTAATCTGAAAATGATTGAAGGTGGATCTGTGATAGATCATTTAAATGAATTTAATACGATTACTAGTCAATTAACTTCTGTAAAAATGAATTTTGATGAAGAGGTGAGGGTTCTCTTGGTTTTATGTTCTTTTTCCAAAAAGCTAGAATAGCTTGGTAATGGTTGTAAGTAACTATGTCTCTAGTTCAAATACATTGAAATTTGATGATGGTGTTGGTGTTATCCTTAGCGAGGAAATGCGACGAAAAAGCACAGGTGAGAGTTCAACGTCGAGTAATGTTTTGACTGTAGAGAATAGGAGAAGAGCAAAGGAGAGGGAAAAAACCCAACAAATCATGGGAATTCACAATGGAAGTTGAAGAAAGGAAGATCTAAATCCAAAGGAAGAACGGATTGTTGGCACTATGGAAAGCTAGGACACTTGAAGAAGGATTGTTGGTCTCGAAAATAAAACAAGGAGACGGACAACATGATGACAGTAAGCAAGCTAATGGTGCAAGTGATAAATTACAGGATGTTTTAATTGTGTGTTTAGATAATGCTAATGATTCATGGGTAATAGATTCAAGGGCTTCATTTCATGCCACACCCCATAGGAAATATTTTGTAGATTATGTTCAAGGTGATTTTGGACAGGTATATTTGGGTGATGATGAATCCTATCAAATTATTGGAAAAGGAAAGATAAAATCAAGTTGTTGAATGGAAATGAATGGTTGCTATAGGAGGTAAGGCATGTTCCAAATTTGAGAAGGAATTTAATTTTTGCAAGACAACTAGGTAGTGAAGGCTATATAATTACCTTTTCAGACAAAGTCTAGAAGGTCACTAAAGGTGCATTAGTAGTAGCTAAAGGTGAAAAGGTAGGAACATTATATTTGTGTACTAGTAATACTTATTCTACCTTAGCTGCTACAGAAATAGTTGCTACTAAGACAGTTATAGCACTTGCTATAGGGACAGAAACAAAATTGTGGCATCATAAACTTGGGCACATGAGTGAGAAAGTGATGAAGATCCTTCACTCTAGAAAGTTGCTACTAGGTCTGAAGCAGATTGACTTGGAGCTACGAAAATTGTATTTATGGAAAACAGAAAAGAGTTTAATTTTTCAAAGTTGGGAAAGAGAAGAAGAGTGAGAAATTAGAGCTTGTGCATTCAGATGTATGAGGACTAGCTCAGGTATCTTCTCTTGGTGGCTCTTGCTATTATGTTACTTTTATTGATGATGCAACTAGGAAAACATGGGTGTATTTCCTAAAAAAAAAAAATAGAAGTATTTGAAATATAAAAAGTGGAAAGCTTTGGTTGAGAATGAGACAGGAAAAAAGTTGTAGTGTCTCAAATCTAATAATGGAGGCGAGTATTGCAGCAGAAAATTTAAAAATTATTGTTCATACAATGGAATCCATAGGCAGAAAACGGTTCCTAGAACCCCACAATAAAATGGTGTGTCTAAGAGGATGGATAAGACCATTATGGAGCATGCAAGGAGCATGAGATTGCATCTTGGACTACCCTTACAGTTTTGGGCAGATGTTGTACATACTGTTGTTTATTTAATAAACAAGGGACCTTCAAGTCCTTTGAATGGTGGCATTCCAGAGGATGCATGGATGGGTAAAAAGTTAAACTATTCATTTCTAAAAACCTTTGGTTGTGAAGCTTTTGTCCATATTGATATTGAAAATAGAACCAAGCTTAAGGCTAAGTCTAAAAAATGTACCTTCATTGGATATGGAATAGATGAATTTGGTTATCGATTATAGGATTATGAAAATCATAAAATCATTAGGAGCAGAGATGTTATATTCAATGAGAAGGTCATGTATAAGGATGAACTGCGGGAAAAGAAGCATGAACAGGCCAAAAAGGAATATGTGGTGTTGGATGAGATTCTAGAAAATAAAATGTCAGTGGTACTTGATGCTCAGCAGCAACAAGTTATCTCACAAACTCTTGCAAGTGTTAGACGTTCTACAAGGATAACTAGACCTCCAGAAAGATTTTGTCCATCGTTATATTCTATATTATTAACTAATTTTGGTGAACTTGAAAGTTATGAAGAAGCAATGCAAGTAGATACCAAAAAGTAGTGGGAGCTAGGCATGAAAGAGGAAATGGATTCCTTGTTGCAGAATTAGACTTGGGACTTAGTCCAATTGCCTGTAGGTAAAATAGCATTGCCAAATAAATGGGTTTACAAGTTGAAGGAAGAAGATGGAGGCAAGACAAGATATAAGGCCAGACTCGTGGCAAAAGGTTTTGCACAAAAAAAGGTATAGATTTTGATGAAATATTTTCTCCGATTGTAAAGATGACTTCTATTAGAACTATTCTAAGTCTTGTAGGTGCGGAAGACTTGCCTCTTGAACAGCTAGATGTGAAAACAACATTTCTCCATAGGGATTTGGAAGAGGAAATATGCATGCAACAATCACAGGGGTATGAGGTCAAGGGTAAGTAGGAATTTGTGTGCAGGTTAAAGAAGAGTTTGTATGGCTTGAAACAAGCACCTCGACAATGGTATTTGAAATTTGATAGTTTTATGGTTGAACAAGGTTACAAAAGATGTCATTCTGATTATTGTGTTTATTTTAAGAAATTGGGTAATGGCAGCTATATTATCTTGTTGTTTTATGTTGATAACATGCTTGTTGTCGGGTCTAACATGTAGCATATTAATGAACTTAAGAATAAATTAGCACATTCATTTGTTATGAAGGATTTGGGTGCAACAAAACAAATCCTTGGTATGAGGATCACACAAGACAAGACAAACAAAAAATTATTTTTGTCTTAAAGTGAGTATGTAGAGAAGGTGTTGAAAAGGTTTAACATGTAGAATACAAAAGTAGTTAGTATACCTTTGCCTATTCAATTTAAGTTGACTAAGGATATGTGTTAAAAGACACAAGAGGACGAAGAAAAAATGTCTAAGATACTATATGCATCAGCAGTTGGTAGCTTGATGTATGTAATGGTATACACAAAGCCAGATATTGCACATGCAGTGGGAGTTGTGAGTAGGTATATGAGAAATTCGGGAATGGAACATTGGAATGCGATAAAATGGGTTCTCCGATATTTGAGAAGTACTACTTCAAAAAAACTATGTTTTGGGGGAACAAATTCTTCTCTAAAAGGATATGTTGACTCTGATCTGGCGGGTGATATTGATAGTAGGAGGAGTACTACAGGGTATGTTTTTACTGTAGGAGGTATTGCAGTCAGTTGGATTTCAAGGCTGCAAAAGGTTGTTGCACTTTCAACCATTGAAGTTGAGTATGTTGTTGCTACGAAAGCGAGCAAGGAGATTATTTGGTTACAACGTTTTATAGAGGAATTGGGACAACGACAAGAAGATAGCCCTTTTGTACACTGATAGCTAGAGTGCAATTCATCTTGCTAAAAACTCAGCTCTACATTCAAAAACTAATCATATACAACTCAAATACCACTTCATCCGATCAATTTTGGAGGATGGACAATTAAAGCTAGAGAAAATTCACACAAGTGAGAATCCTGCAGATATGTTGACAAAGGCAGTTACATGGGAGAAACTGATTTCCCCATCATCTTTTGTTAGCCTTCACGAATGATAATGGTGGACATAAGAAACCAGCTAGACCTATAATCCAGTGGGAGCTGCAAGTGCAACGGTGTCATCCAGGATCAGTCTCCAAGTGGGAGATTTTTTGGTGTGGAGCCTGATCAGTCTCCAAGTGGGAGATTGTTGGTATGTGGTGATTGATCATGCAAATATTGCACACTCATAATGTATCAATGGGGTTCAGGACATTGCTCTGAAAAAAAAAAATCGTTTACACGTCAAGGTTTTCCCGGTAACACATCAAGGTTTTTTCCCATTGACACGTCAAGGTTTTCCTGTTAACACGTCAAATGAAAAATGACCTTGTAAAACCCTAATTCTAGAAGGTTCCAAAAAGCTTGTTATAGGAGGTTGGGATGTATGTTGCAGCATGGTGTTCATGAAATTGTAATCTATTTTGCACTGGATAATAAAATCATTGGATCGATGAGTTTTTGTGAATGTAGCCCATATTGGGTGAGCCACGTTAAATTCTGTGTTGATCTCTTTTTTGTTATTCTTTATTGTTATTTCTAGGTTATTTAATCTGCATATAATTGTTAATGTTTATTGCTCCAATATGCCTGAACCCTAACATTGATCACCAACTCCTACAAGAAAAATTTTTAAAAAAAGAAACAAACAAGCAAGAAAGAAAAGGACTATTTTTGGTTGATGTAGAATTTCTTATGAACCCAGATGCTCCTTCATCAGACACGTCGAGTAAGTGAAATGTTTCATGATTTGGGAACTCATGAACATTTTGACAAGCCTAGAATTATTTTTTTGTACTTGTCTAGTTGTGCATCATTCAACCCAAAGGCTTCATCTGCATATATTTTTTTCCAATGAACCAAGTACTCCATATACTCTTTTTCCTTGATTCTCTTAATCACTCAAGAATAAATCATTGTCTAATTCTTCAATCTTCTTTTCAAGCAATTGTTGTATCCATGCTTGTGCATCCTACAAACTTGATTGTGCATCCTCTTGTAAAGTTGTCTCCCCTTCTATGAAACTTGTACAAATCAACAACATTGAATATGGGAGATATGTCTATACCTTCTGGAAGTTCAATTTCATAGGCATCGGATAAGAATTTTCTTAACACCTTGCATGGATCTATTTTCTTCTATTTTAACTTATATGTTCCCTATAGAAGCCTCTCTTTGCTCAAATGTATCAAAACCAAGTCACCCACCTAGAATTTGTGTTCTCTTTTATGCATATCAACATGTTCATTATACTTTATGGCACTCTTCTCCAAATTATCATTCATCTCCTTATGTAACTCATGAACGTATGCAGCAAAATCGTCTACCACAACACTCTTCCTATTCAAATTTGCATTAATCCTCAACTCATTGACACCTAGATAGGGTTGTACCCATAAAATATTTGGAATGGGCTCTTTCCTACACTTCTATTTATTGATTTGTTGTAAGAAAAATATTCTTATGTTAGAATAAGGTACCATTGATGTAGTTTGTCTCCCACTAAACATCTTAACAAGTTTTTGAAACTTTTATTCATAACTTTTGTCTACCCATCAATCTGGGGATGATAGGTTGAGCTAAACCCCAACTCAATTGTCAGATTCTTCCACAATGTATGCCAAAAATGGCCAAAAAACTTAGTGTTCATATATGAGATAATTCTCTTTGGGAATCCATACAACCTAACTACCTCCTTAAAAAATAATGTATCTATGTGGGAAGCATCATTACTTCTACATCATGGTATGAAATGAACCATCTTAGAAACATATTCACTACAATAAAAATTGAATCATTACCTTTATGTGTCCAAGGCAATCCCAAGACAAAAACCATACTTTTGTGCTCCCATGATCTCTCTGGTATAGATAGTGGTTGATACAATCATGTGTTTTGTCTTACTCCTTTGGCATGTTGGAAAACTCTACAAAACCTTGTATCAACTTCTTCACATCTACACTCATTCCAAGCCAGTAAAATCCTTTATTTAGTTGTGCCAATGTCTTATCTATTCCAAAATTTCCACTTAAACCTCCACTATTCTTTTCTCTTATTAGGTTCTCTCATTAAACCCCTAGGTATACATAATTTCTTCCCTTTGAACAACAAGCCATCTTGTATGAAATACTCTACCAATGGAGTTCATCATTTTCTACTGAACTTTACTAGTTGTCCATTCTTCATTAAAATCAATATCATTTGGATACTTCTTCATTGCATCAAAGCCAACACTAATCCTTACCTCATTTATTAACAAACATCTTCTACTAAGTGCATTTGCTACCCTATTTGACCCACCACTTCTATATTTCAAGGTAAAAGAATAACTCCACCATTTCATATGTCTTTGCTTTAACTTACCTTGGTTGTTAATGAATTGTAAGGCATGGTGCTCTATGTACAATACAAATTCCTTAGGCAGCAGGTAATGTCTCCACTTCTTCAAGGCCTATACTATGGCATAGAATTCTCGATCATAGATTATGTATTTCCTCTTTGCTTGATTTAAATTCACTAAAATAGGCAACTAGTCTTCCTTCTTGAGTTGAAACTCCTTCAATTGCGCATCCACTAGCATCACAATCAACTTGAAATACCTTGCCAAAGTTTAGCAATGCCAACACTGGTTGTTCTATCACTCTCTTCTTCAATAACTAAAAGCTCTTTTATGTTATGACTGTCCACTAAAAGTATTCCCTATCACCTTACATTGTTTCTATCATATCCCACTAAATTTTCTTATGAACTTCCTATAGAAGCTTGCCAAACCATGAAAACTTTTAGCCTCGAACATACTCTTTGGTGAAGGCTAATCTACTATTGCCTTGACCTTTTCTGGGTCCATCTTTAACCTTTCCTCAAACACAACAAAACCTAGATAAACTAGTTCTCTTTTCATAAGACTACACTTATATAAGTTGACAAGAAAAAAATCTTCCTATAACCTCTACAAAACTACCTTAATGTGCACCAAGTCTTTTGTTTTACTGAAAACTAAGATATCATCTAAATAGACAATGGCATTTTTTCCAAGGGAAGATTTTGATACCTCATTCATCAACCTCGTGAAGGTGCTTGATGTATTTGTCAACCTGAATTGAATCACTAGCCACTCATATAACCCATCCTTGGTCTTGAATGTTGTCTTTCATTCGTCTCTTTTTCTAATCTAGATTTGATGATATCCACTCTTCAGTGAAGTACTTGGCTCCACTCAAGCAGTCCATCAAGTCATCCGTCTAAAGTAGTGGAAACCTATACTTAATGGTGATCTTATTTATAGCCCTAGAATCAATGCACATTCTTCCACTCATCATCTTTAATTGGTGTCCATAAATCGCATGGACTGAGACTCTTTAATTAATCTCTTACCTAGTAATTGTATATTCATCTCTTCATTTTTCATGGGTGTCATTTCGTATGGTGTCTTATTTGGTAGGCTAGCACCCATTATCAAATCTATGTAGTTACTTATACTTCTCACTCGGGGTAATCCATTCTGCAAGTCCATCAGAATCTCTATGAAGTCATCCAAAATTTCTTAAACCTCCTTAGGAACATCTTCTCTCTCCTCTACTATCCTAACCTCTATAAGCTTAAGTAGGAAGGTAAAACATACCTTCTCCTTTCTTGCATTCTTTAGGAATTGTTTTCTAGTCACTAAACAAATTCTATTGGTTTTTTCAACCTCCTCATCCTTATCCTTCAAGGGATTCAAGAAATACTCCTTCCCATCTTAGGTTCCTCAATGCATTCCAATTCAAAACACTTATTCATCTCTGAAATCGAATCTATCAACTCTTCTAGATTTAGGTCACCACTACAAGTTGGTGGATCTACACAAGGTTTGCTAGCAAATCTAGTTATTGCACTCGAAAACCTCCTTTAATGTTCATCTCCCACTTTTGCTTCTTTATTTACTTCTTCCTCATTATCACTCACATCCTCTAAAGGTACTCCTCTACATTGTGTTTTCTCCATTGCATCTAATTTGGCTATGATTCCTCTCAACATTTCCACAAGTGCCATGTCTCCAACTCGTGGGACTACCCTTCTACCTCTTCCTCTCTATGGTGTTCCCTCAGATCCTCTGCAATTGCAAGTTCTTCACTCTTCACTCTTCCTACAACAACCTCTTTAGGAATCTGACCTCAATCTTCCATAATCTCAAGGACTCAACCAAGCTTTAATACCACCTAATGCATCTCAAGGTCCAAAGGTTTTGACAAACTACTAAACCAAGCAACTAAATTGAACTTGAAAACACAATGTTGAAATTTTCTCTCATTAACATCCAATAAAGGACTTTCACTTTTTGAAAATTCTTTGGAAATTGATCATCAACTCTTACAAGCAAAAGAAAGAAGGAAACAAACAAACAAAAAAGCAATATATATATATATATGATTGATGTAGGACTGTGAACCGGGATGCTCCTACATCACATGGTTTTTTTATTATTATTCTTACATAGACACATAAATTTGCTCATTGATTTCATATAAAACCACCTATAGTTGTAGAGCACTTGTATATATGAGTGTAAGGAACGAAGGACGGTATCTTGAATGGATTTTAGATTAGAACAAGATTCTTACAGCATTGTAAAAGCACTTTAAAAATCCCAAAATGCTATCGAAGGCTTTGGAGGCTTCATGAGGGCGGTCAACTTGTAATTCTTGCCAAATATGATTGGCACGAAGCGCAACGATCACTCAATTTTTCGTAATTTTTTGTGTATCTTCACTCAATTTTGTATTTATACAACAGCCATGATAAATTCCAGCATTTAAACAGCTTCACAACATTCACTCTTGAAGTCCTACTTATAAGCGAAGTACATAGGGCACAGCAAAATAAAGTAGTTTAGATCCTAGTCATACCAGATATACCACAATGAAATTGAGGTTGGTGAAAAAGCAAGAGAATCTAACCTAATTACGAGGCGAAAACATATATATTGGAGCTCACAATCTGCCACTACAATTACTAAATAGATTCTTATCAAAACTTCAATGTTATTGAAAAATAAATCGTATGCAACGCAATTGGTTTGGAGAGCTACTATGCTGAGAGAAAATGCCCTAGTTGGCAATCAGATTTATAACCACTGAGAAACAATATGGTTTGCCCCCATGGACGAATTTTACCTACAATTGGAAATTAGAAATTTTCTCACAAAGCAACTTATTACTATACAAAAAATAGCAAATTTATTTTTTACAAAGCCAAAATCAAGTTGCTGTACCATTTCCGCTAAATAATCTAATAGAGGAGTTTATCTTATTAACCATTATTTGTCAATTTAGATTTATCTTTTAGCATCATATTCATTGTAATATTCAGCTTTACATCATTTACATGAGCATCATGGCACTGTAAAAAGCTCCAATAAAGAGCAATAGTTAATGAAACTCCCAGCACTGATATACTAAAAATCCCTAGCATTCAGGGAGTCCTAATCACACGACATCATGCAAACTGGTCTATTTCACAAGTCATGAGAAATTGCTAAAAAAGTTAATAGACAAATTCAAACATTGACAAAAGCCACGCTTAAGGCTCAAACTTAGGAGACATATGCTTACCTTTTAAAAAAAGTTTATCTTATGTTGCAAAGACGGTTACCGTTGCGCCAAAAAATCGACCTGTTAATGCCCGATACAACCACCAAAGTTAATGAAAGACGGTTGCCATTGCACCAAAAGATCAACCTGTTAATGCCTGATACAACCACCAGAGTTAATGAATCCACGGGAGACGATTAAGCCATGTCATGAACCCAAGCGTTGCACTACACAACACAAGGAGACCAAGGGTGCACACCTTGCAACACCCTACGGGCATGAGTGTGTAGCTTCACCAGAGCCATGTCAAACCATCTTTTCAAATAACGATAAAGAGAAATACAGATCACACTAATGCAATCAAACCAAACAAGCCTCTTGTCGAAATATTGATGTTAAAAAAAGTTTACCCTATGTTGCAAAGACGGTTGCCATTGCACCAAAAAATTGACCTGTTAATGCCCGATACAACCACTAGAGTTAATGAAAGACGGTTGTCGTTGCACCAAAAGATCAATCTGTTAATGCCCGATACAACCGCCAGAGTTAATGAATCCATGGGAGGCGGTTAAGCCATGTCACGAACCCGAACACTACGCTGCACAGCACAAAGAGACAAAGGGCGCACACCTTGCAACACCCTATGGGCACGAGTGTGGAGCTTCACCAAAGCCATGTCGAACCATCTTTTCAAATAACGATAAAGAGAAATACAGATCACACTAATGCAATCAAACCAAACAAGCCTCTTGTCGAAATATTTATGTTGCCTGAACAAAAGAAAAATACAATCTCCATCTCAAATTTAAAATTTGTGATCACTATATTATATGTTTTCTAGAAGCGAACAAAAAATATTTAATAACATCCAGTGACCCGTTTAGCAACTGTGATGTTAGAACAAGGAGTATCATTCTCAAATTTTCTTTCTAGAGTTAAAGTAAAAATCACAAATATTCTTTAATGTTGTGCACTTCTTGGCCGCTGATGGCATTTCTTGTTTCATAACAATGTTCCCCAATTATGATGTTTTATCAATAGTTTAGTCAAATTCATTGACCCATTTTACATGAATAGTGATTCATATGAACCCATCTCTTATGAGCATGAATGGCCCACTTACAATTTGTTGCATCTAGGTGATACTCATGACATATAAGTCAACGAGTTTGAATTAAAAACTACACAGTTGAATCCTGATAAAAAATGGTTTGACACACTGCAGAGAAGAACCTCCTGCTTGTCAATATTCTTCAATGGCACTCCATATACTTGAAAATGCAAAACATGAAATGCTAGTCAATATTTTTCCTCTTCTCATATCCATTCCATATAGCATAACTAGAGTCCTAAGAAACATAACAAAATTTAGATGATGCATGTATGCCGTACTTAATCTTAAGACATCTTTTTAAATAAAAATCTATGGCGACAATCAATCATATGCTTATTGATGGATGTTTAAGTTTACCTGGACTTTGCTTTGAACAATATCAATGCAGACAACCATGTGATATTGATAACCAGCAAAAAGGTCATCAATGATTTAGCTAATGCATTTTACTTGGGTAACAACTCATTATGTGCAGCTGGTCAAACTATCATCCAATGGCCAACCATGTGCAATATCTAGAACAATACGCAAACTGGCATATCCTCCCTGAATACAAATCAAACTTTCAGAGAAATATGCCTACCAAAATCAAATATATTTACAGGGAAACTACCTTAAATTTGATTGAAAGTTTATAATAAAATGAATAATGAACATCTTGAAGAAAAAAGGCGTTGTGTCCTTGTTTAACTCGCATGTGAAGGTTAAGAATATGATCCTTGCCTTGAAGGATCAGTGATCAGGTGTTGGGGAAACAGGCAATGCCATTGGTAACAAGATCAAGAAGCATGATGCAAACATTAGGTTTGAACACATTAGGAAATTGGCTCTTGAGTAGCATTCGTCCAAGGACCAAGATCAAACACCAAATCTACCTTGAGGCCACCTAATTCCTAGTTACAGAGGACAATTATTTCAAGAGAAAATTAAGGGAAGTGATTGAGGTTAACAAACACCCTCTTAATATCATAGGGTTGAGAGATGGAATCTGCACCATTTTTAGCAACTTATCTTTAACTCTCTTAATTGCCATAATTGTAACCCAGGATGATTGTAACTTCTTACCTTGGCTCAGGTTTGTTCCTCTTAAGGATTTCAGCTTCTCTTTACACCTTTTTTGCGAGTGTTGGTAGAGGGAGGGGTACAAGTCATGGAGACAGGTACAGTTCAGGGTTCAGGTATGCCAATATGGCATTTTTTTCCACAGGTATGGGTACAAGTTCCTATGTGTGTGTATACAATAACACTCAATACAATATATATACATACATATGTACATGTATATCTATATGTATATATAGTACATACAGTAATATTCAATATAAGTTATAACTAACTATAAATGATCTACAGGCTTGAATTTTCACAGTTTATTATGATATAGCTGCAATATGAACAAAATTGTCAAAAATTATATAATTTCCACATCCAACATTCTATTGATCTCTAAATCAACACTTTCAGCATAGAAAAGATTTATCCATTATGGTCTATTGATTCTCTTCCTGACTGGTCACATTCCTCAATCAATTACAAGGAAATGCAAAAATTAGAAGGATGTAAAAACATATTGCACTTCTTGTTTAGTTTGGACTGAAGCACATTGGCATTAATTCATAGTAGGAATGAAGAGTAAAGATGAGATCAGAAAAGTGAAAACATTCGTGATCTTGTAATGCAGTGCTCTGCACACTTCTCAATAAATGTAGATTGGCATAAGCAAACCATCAAAGATTAGATGGGTTACTCTTTCAGGAAGAAATACAGAAAGAAACAAAAGGGACATTTCACCGTCAAATATGACAGAATCACAACTCCTCACATGGAATAACAGAGAACAATTCAGTAAATATTAACAAAACATAGATAAATGATGAAGTCTTAACATCAATGCACCAAAAGAATTCATGATGCATGAACCTTCATTTGGGTTTGCCCAGGGTCTGCCCCAGGCACCCCAAACCCCAGGCCACAGCATACCCAAACTGGGACCAGAACTGGTACAAGGGGCAATATTGCAGAACCCGGTAACATAGGTTTATTATATTTCTAATAGTATATTATTTCTTCCTTTCTCTTCATATAATTTTTAAAACACTCCCACTTTTACCTCTTCTTTCTATAGTTCCACACTCTCCCTAATTGGTTATCAACTCTTTGCTTTGGTTACCATGGAGCCCGTTCTGCCACGCCTACCCCTGTTTGGTATCTTGTGTATTTAAATGTGGCTTATATGCAACCTTCTTATCATTTTGTTTCTTCATCCAGATGATGGATAATGGAGTGTGAATGAAACATTGATGGTAAAATTGCGCACACAGTTCTTTCCAGAAGCTTTGCACACTAATAAAACAAATGTTAGGGAGAGGGGGACGATGGTTACCATTCAAATGGACATGTGTGAACCTTGAGCGCATCTACACATGATGCATATTCTATGCACCATTCCAAGAATGTAAGATCACATACCAGAAAGATGGTCACGAGAGTCCAGCTCATATTATTTCCTTCAGCTAATGAACACCATCACCACAAATAATTGTGGCCTAGCTTTTTATCAGAAACTGCAGTCCGGTGATTATCCTGATTACATTTGTGCATCTTATTTTCTTCAGTATCACTGCAAATAGTTGTGACCTAGGTTTTCTCAGAAACAATCGCCCTGTGATTATCCTGATGGCATAGGCTCAAAAGGCTCAAAATGCGCACATGCACTTCTACAGAGATGAAATCTGAATAACTTAAGGAAATGAAATTGCAGTAGGACAACTGAGTGCAACACAACTCCCTGTTGATGTTATAGCAGCGGGAGATATCTTTCTCTCAAATTTAAAAATGATGGATAAATAATACCAAGGCAAGTCGGACTTGCTATATATAATAATTTTATGAAGAGTCACCTTGTTTCTTAAAAGAGGCCAACCCAAATGAAGAGTCACCTAGTTTTTGTATAAATACAAGGTGATGATCATTCATTTGATCATCAAGTTCATTCATCATAATTCGCATTCCTAGAAGAATTTCATACTTGAGCAGCAGATCATCATCTTGTAGCAGCAGATCATCATCTTGTAGCAGCAGACCGATTTCAAGGAGAAACATATTCATTTGTATCTTTGCATCTAGGAGAGGTGCTATCATTCATTGTATCAAATTCGGCATTGTGTTGGGCCTGAGTTGTAAGCAGATTTCTGCTCTTATTCCTTCAATATATAAGAGATATATTTGCTGGGTTTTTCTCCCTCGAGTAGGAGGGTTTTTCTCCCTCGAGTAGGAGGGTTTTCCCAGGGTATCTTGTTGTGTTCATTGTCTTATGTGTTGCATTTTCTGATTGCTTTCATTTCTGATCTTAAATCTAACATGGTATTAGAGCAGGTCTAAGAAAAGATCTGATCAGATTTGTTTAAGCAGTCAAGTCAACTTTTCATCTAGGGCAGATCTTGAAGTATCGCAAATCTAAGGTTCAAATTATTTTTGACCTAAGGGTAGATCTTTGAAGGTGAATTTGTGCAGAAAAAGAAGACGGTGAGCGGTGTCAAGGTAGAAGATAGGCTCGATGGAGCTTCAAACTTCAACTCTTGGAAACCCAAGGTACTCATTGCATTAGAGGAGAATGATCTTCTTGATTTCGTGGAAATTGATATGCTCGAGCCTTCCGATGAATCTGAGAAAATCCAATGGAAAAAAAATGGCACGAAGGCTAGAAAGATCATGATAGACTCTGTGATGAATCACCTAGTACCGATCATCTCCAAGTTGAAGACAGCTAAAGAAATGTTTGATACTCTAAAAGGATTGTATGAGATCAACAACAGCAAAGCCCTTTCTTTGAGACAACAACTTCACCATGTAAAAATGGCTAAAGATGATTCAGTCATCTCATTCTTTATGAAGATTGCTGATTTGAGAGATCAGTTGAGCGCTATTGGGGATATAATTGCAGACAGAGATCTTGTTATGTTGGCACTAAATGATCTTCCTCAATCTTGGGAACCCTTTATTCAGAGCATTAATAGGAGATCCAAGTTGCCCAAGTTTGATCGTCTTCGAGCTGATTGTATTCAAGAAGAGTCCAGGTTGGCAGCAAGAGGAATTGGGCGAAACTATCATGATGTAGAAAATCAAGTTCTTGCTACACATACTTCTAGAGAAAGAGGCAAAGGAAGAAAGAGGAATAGAGAAAGAGAATCAGATTCTGCCCCAGAGCCGAAGAAGAAGGATCTCTCTCACATTCCATGTTTTGGGTGTAACAAGTATGGTCACTTTGGTTGAGATTGCAAATGAAGGTCTACACAACATGTTTCTACTGTGGAAATTGACATAGGGACATCTCTGAAGGAGCCTAGCTCTAAAGTTGATTCAGAAGGTTTCTTATTCTGAAGTTGATCAATTTCTTCGAAGAGGAGGAAATGACATTCAGAGGGAGTCAAATTCAGAGAATTCAAGGCACGAGTTGAGAGCTTGTCCAGGAAAAGGATTAAGAGTCTGAGATAGGTCAATGGAGGGGAGTTCACTTCCAAAGGATTTCTTTGAAATCTCTAAGGTAGGGATCAAGAGGGAGTTATGTAACTCACTAAGAAGAAGTGAAGGTTGCAGTGTTGCAAGGCCAAGTGCAAAATCCTTGGAAGACCTCTTCAGTAGCTGAGAACGGAATTGCACAAGACAGTTAATCCGGATTTGACATTGGTAGCTCCGCAAACCTATTTAGAATAGAGTGATCTAGGATGAGGTCGAGGAGGATAGTCTTGGACTCGAGCAAGTCAATAGTGCCGGAAGAGTGCTTTGGAAACCACTCCTCTAAGGCAAGCATTGCAAACAATCTTGGACAAGGAGGTCAGGAGGTTGATGCAAGTACTTGGAGCTCCAGAGGGAGTCACATCATCATGAAGATTTGTTGTAATGTATATTTCTCTAAGACGGAGAAATATGAGGTGAAAGCCCTTGTAGTGTATATTTCTCTAAGATAGAGAAATATGAGGTGAAAGCACTTGTAGTGTATATCTCTCTGAGACGGAGAAATATGAGGTGAAAGCCCTTGTAGTGTATATTTCTCTGAGATTGAGAAATATGAGGTGAAAGCCCTTGTCGTGTATATTTCTCTGAGAAGAAGAAATATGAGGTGAAAGCCCTTGTAGTGTATATTTCTCTGAGACGGAGAAATATGAGGTACGAGCCCTTGTTCATCTCTGTGATTGAGATGAGATGTCATGTTGAGAGACTCCATGACGACATCACGTTGAGAGACTCCGTGATGAACCCTTGTACTTGTGTTTCTTTCCACACATGGGAGTAGCCATGGTAGACGCCATGTTAAGAGACTCCAGGACAACATCACGTTGAGAGACTCCGTGATGAACCTTTGAGTTTCCCACAAATGGGTGTAGCCATTGTGGGCGTCATGTTGAGAGATTCCATGACGTGGATATCTGGAAAGATACCTCCCTAGCTAAGAGGGAGTGTTGATGTTATAGCAATGGGAGATATCTTTCTCTCAAATTTAAAAATGATGGATAAATAATACCAAGGCAAGTCGGACTTGCTATATATAATTATTAATAATTTTATGAAGAGTCACCTTGTTTCTTAAAAGAGGCCAACCCAAATGAAGAGTCCCCTAGTTTTGTATAAATACAAGGTGATGATCATTCATTTGATCATCAAGTTCATTCATCATAATTCGCATTCCTAGAAGAAGTTCATACTTGAGCAGCAGATCATCATCTTGTAGCAGCAGATCATCATTTTGTAGCAGCAGACCGATTTCAAGGAGAAACATATTCATTTGTATCTTTGCATCTAGGAGAGGTGCTATTATTCATTGTATCAAATTCGGCATTGTGTTGGGCCTGAGTTGTAAGCAGATTTCTGCTCTTATTCCTTCAATATATAAGAGATATATTTGCTGGGTTTTTCTCCCTCGAGTAGGAGGGTTTTCCCAGGGTATCTTGTTGTGTTCATTGTCTTATGTGTTGCATTTTCTGATTGCTTTCATTTCTGATCCTAAATCTAACACTCCCGTGTGATATTGAAGGAATAGATCTCTTCCTCAGTCGTTCAATGTCAACATCATACCCCAAGAAAACATTCAGTTATCCAGGTACACTTGTGCATGATAGCAAGCATTGGAGTGACCAGCATGCAAGCATGTGATCACTTGAATATTTAACAACCAAACAAACTACCCATAAGTAACAAGCAAAGATTAATCTGACTTCTGATTCAAGATCAAAACATGTAATGCCAAGCTGGAGAAAAATACCAAACATATTTTGGGTTTATATCTAATGACATAAATATAAATTTACTCATCTTTACACACAGTGTAAATTTGTAAAATGAAAAGGCTGTCAAATAGCATCATACTTCTACAATACACATGCATTTGCACAAATGCTAACAATAATGGTGAACAAACTATTCCTAAACAAGAGCACACTTATAGCAAAAATCCTTAGAACATGGTTTTGTCTCCACAATAATATTAAATCCTTCCACTGTAAATAAAATAGACTTTCTTTAAAGCAATTAAAAAATGCCATTGCAAACTAATCAAAATCTCTCTCAATAGTGCAGAAAACTTGTGTTGCTTGCAGTTTGCACCAAATATACTAAAACTAGGGTAATGGGAAGAAAATATAGAGGTTATAAACCTAATTTCCTACTTAGGAGAGGTAACTCGCAACTTAACACATGACAAGAGTCAATAGATCTGATGGAGATGAATCCCAGATTTTCTGCAATATATCCATATGTTATCTGAAGCATTCGAAATTTATGAAGAGAATGCACCCTCTCTATTGCCCAAGTTAAAAAAAAAACTCAATTCCACGAGTACTGCTTTCAGTGGTTAGAGGACTCACAAGTTTGTCTGCCAAACAATTGATGTACCCTCAAAAAATGTATTTGAAAGCTTTTGAAAGCTTTTCCATGGGAAAATGTGAATAGACAGGTTTGAAGACTAAGCATCTAAAACAGACTGAATATAATCCTATTTTGAGGAAAAAGAAACAAAGCAATTGAGAACATTCCTGGTAATTCAATAATTCAGTATGACCCAGTTCTCACAAACAATGTACATGAAATACTTCACAGTTTTGCAGTAGAGAATGCAAAAACTTAAAAGGTGGGAGAGAGCCAAAAAAATAGAAATTTTAGAATATATTAGAGACCAGAAAATTTAAGACTAGACAGAAAATACACGTGCACATCATAAGAGGAATTCAGTCTACTATATATGATGCCTAGAGAAGAAAATCCAATGTCAAATGTATTTATTTCTGTTGTACATGGAATAACTAGCCCCAACCTGTACTTTCTATGCTGAACGATTGGTCTGAATATATATTTGAGTACTTTGCTATAGCCAAACACAAGAGGTCAGAGTTGCAAGATATAAACTATTTCAACACTTTAAGGAAGAAATAAACAAGTCAACTCACATCTTTCATGGTAACTTAATAGTAAACTATGACCAAGTTCTTGTAGAAAAAAATTACGTGAAACATTCCATGCCTTGAACACAGAGAATGCTAAGAAGGAAAAAAACCAAAAAAAGGAGCATGTGAGAGAGAGAAGTAGGGGCGTGGAGGAGTGGGGCAGGGACAGAGAGAGAGACCATAGTATAAATTACACTGAGGAAATCAAGAATGGGTCAGAAATTAAACATATAAAAGGATACAATCATGCCAATGCACCTGAAACAGGTCCTTAACTCAATTAAGCCACATTTAAAAAATTATTTATACCAGTCAAAACTTAAACGAATCTTCTATATTTTCTCCAATTGCCTGCTCCCAAGCATGTGAATCTATCCTGAAAGCACATAGTTCCTAGAAGGCCTATACAGCATGAAGAAAACTTGCAGCAATGAATCTGCTCCCTGGTATAATAGTCACTTCAAGTGGTAGCCCAATATACGTTACTATGATTCAATGAAGACAATTTAGCACATTGCATGGATCCAGTGTTTAAATCTGATATTACAGTATTTCATATACCTGATTAGTAAAAGACACATACATTCCACAAGAAAGAAAATCCTTAAAATTTTACAGGCTTAGTCTTTGTGCCAGTCTGAATTATTTCAGAATAGAACAGAAAGCAAAGGCCTGAGAAGAATAGATAAAAAGATTCCTGGATATTCGCTGCAGTGCTGATTCCATAGGTTGCTTTGAATGAAAGAATCACGAAAGGGATTGAGTAATTATAGTATGCTTACCCTCTTTACCATCAACCTCTAAAACTTAAAGCTGGGATTGGCTAGCAGAAACAGACCTTCTAAGAAAATTGGAAGTTGCTATACCCAATTTGGTCTTCATAAATGGAGCTCTGCTTCCACATAGCATATGAGTCGATGCTGTAATGACTCTATCATTCCCATTCTGAAGAAACCTGCCTTGCTCATCCTCTGTTGTTGTCTGTGACCCACTGTCTACTGAAACAATAAGAGAGGCTCTACTTGTCTCAAGCCGACAGATGCTTTTGGATGTCACTCCTTTGCACCTTTTCACCTTCAATTTCACTAAATTAGGGCACCCATTGGCAATGGCCTCAAGACCGTCATCTGAAATTGAGCAATTTTTTATGCATAGCTTCTTCAATGCTATGAATTTTGCTGCAATACACAACATCTCCAAGTCCCCAACAGCATCGCTATTGCAGAGAGCCATTCTTTCCAGGACCGGGCAATTGGAAGCCAAGGCGTTTAAACTCACAATTGTTGTATCAATACCCATCAAAACAATCTCCTGCAACTGAGGACATTTAGTTGCAATAGAAAGCAACCCATCATCTGCAATTCTTCTGAACTTGCAGCTATCAAGATGCACCTTTCTTAGCATCCTGCACCCATTTGCAACTGCAGAAATTCCCACATCAGTACAATCAGAAACCTTGCTCATATAAAATACTTCCAGCTTCGAGCACCTTGAAACTGCCATCAATCCCTTGTCTCCCAGCTGCATATTTTCAATTTGCAGTTCTGTCAATTCCTGTAAATTTCCTGTCATATTCTCCATCATGTGATCCCAGTATCCAGAATTCCGTGACAAGATGAGTGTCCTTAGATGCTTGGATCCAGATAACAATGGGGCAAACAGCAGCCCATTATGAAGATCTTTAAGGCACAGTCTCCTTAGCTTGCCTTGACCTGGTCCAATTCTTTCTAGTTGACCATCTATCCTTCTGAGCCTTTTTACCGTAAGATCTTCAAGCTCACTGCAATTGTCAAGTATTGAATTCAAGCCCCTGGCTCCAAACCCACAGGACCCACATGAAAATTTCTTCAGAGGACCGCATGTAAGTGAAAAGGACTCAATACCCTCATCTGTAATCTGAATGCATCCTTTCAGTTTGATTTTCTTGAGCTGCGTGAGACTTTTTCCAATGAAACAGAGGGCCTTATTGTCCAGACTGAGCAATTTCCTGGAGCATTTCAGTGCCACAACGGTCACATGTTCAAATCTCAGAACAAGGTTTGGAAGAAAAAAGAAAAGCTCCGATCTGGCGAGAAGAACAAGTCGTTGCCTGCATTTTGACTCAATCATGTGCCAACGTTTGCAAACTACAGAGCACTGATTCCTATCCTCACTCGTGAGTTTTTGGAATATTAAAGCCAGGCATTCATCTGGTAAATATGCAATTAGCTCCTCTGGAATGTCATGTAAGGGTTCCACGTTGGGATGCTCCAGATAATGGCGGATTGGTTGATGAGATAGAGAAGAAGTGGATTGACCCATTGAATTCTATGTTATATCACACAGCTTTTCAAGAGCTGGTGCAAGAACAAAAAGCCTTAAGAAAACCTTTGCTTTGAGATTGCCGCTGGTGATTGGACCTCGCCTGACTAGAGCCTTCAATCCAGAACTTAATAACAGAACCTTCAAGAGCTTATGAAGCGAATAAATTAAAAGACAACTTGTTTGGTGATTTGTGGGGCTAAGACTTCGACTCCCTATGGCAAATAGGGTTAGAAAAACATTGGACCAGAGGCTCCAATGAACGATAGTTTAAGGGTTTTCTAAGGAACCTAAGCCTGCAATATGTAGATGAAATGGTCTTTAGATTCTCGGATAGGGTTATGAAAATCTAGATTTCGAGCATCAAAAAATACATTAAAAATCAAAACGTTCGGGTTAAGGGATCATAGCAAGAATTTCTGAAGGCACCCACAATGGGATAAGTCGGATAAGATCTTCATCAAAAAGCTTTTTGCATTAAATCCATGGATTTACGGCCTGAAAATGGATATTTGAAGCACCAACAACCAGTAAAAATAAGTAAAGCAATCATCCTAATTGTCTTGGAACTTGTAAGACAGAAAGGGTCAAAACAAATGTAGACATTGAATTCGCAGAGGGCCCTCTGCCGACCTTCTTGCCGTCCTCGAGTTTGGCGTTATTACAGAAACATTAAGTCCTTATCAACTCCATTGTTAGTAACCGATTATTCTTTCTCTGCTACACTGTCTTCAACGATTCTCTTGTGGCACAACATCCATCAACAAATTCTAGCAACTAAAGACAATGATTTATTTTTTTAAAAGAGGATTAAAGATGTATAGTATATGCTTGCCTGCCTTAGCTGCTTCCTGGGTCTTCTTTTGTGCTTGGTATTCTGCAAGATTTGGCGTGTTAAAGCATAAGAAAAGCTTTCATAGAATTGATTAACTAATCGCTTTGTTCTTAGCAGCGTTTATTCTTTCTGGAATTGCACGCTACCTGTGACTTTAATCATTTTCACTTGAAATCGGTGACGTTTAATAGTATTTTTCAAATTCCTTCCCCGAAACGAGAAGTTTGCCGGTGATGGTAACGTTGAATGTCGGGAAAAGACAGCTTTTAATGTGCCCGTCCGTCCATTGACCAGCTGGGTAAAAAATGAGATAGCTTTTATGGTGCCCGCCCGTCATTCTGAGCAGGTAAACAAAAAATCTGGAGTAAAATTATAGAGACGTTATGATATTTAAGGAGACAAGTTAAATATCCAAAAAACAACTTTAGCATTAGGGTCCATTCATTGGTTATCTCTTGGACGATTGAAGATAAAACAGTTCTACACCACGAGGACATTGATGTAGTACAGAGCATAAGCCAGATTGTGTAGAGTGGCTAGATTCTCTCCATTCAAATGGGCACAGTGAAAATTGTGATCATAGCTCCTTCATAATCTTAGACCACGTATAATGGGGGGCTGGAGGGGGGCTGGAGGGGCCTATCTCCTCAAAGATTGTGACAGGAATGGTGGAAGGATTTGGACAAGCCACGAGCACGAGGGCATCTACACACGTTGCACCTCACCCAATCCTATTTTTGGCAAGATTTGTCACATCCACCTATAGAGTGCCATTTCTTTGTGTGACCCCTGGTGGAAGACTCGAATCATTTGTGTTTCCCTTACTTTCTTGGGTTCAATCTTTTTTTATTTTCTCTAGGCCTCATTAAACCGAATTTATTGAAGTTATCATTATGGGCACTATTTAACTTTAGTGAACAATGTATTATTAAAGTTGTTCTTAGTACCTTACTTCAAGATTAATGTGTTCAAAGTCCTCCACTTTTCAAGTATTATATAGAAATTGTGTTTTAAATATTAAAATATTTTCTTTTTATTTTCATTATTATATAAAACTAGGAGGTATCATATATATAAAATAGATAACAAATAAGAAATTTCTATAGTTTAATAGATTTCTAATTGAAGGTCTTTGATATACAAAGAAAGAGCTTTAAATCTAATGTTTATCTTATATCATATAATGGAAAGGACTTTACTTTATATTACCGTGACAAAGAGTTTCACATTAGCAAATTTAACATGTCAAAATTATGATGGGATACCTCAAAAACATTATAATCTAATGATCAAAATCACCAAATGTCTAGGGTTTCACTATTATATCAAATGAACGTATGGCATTCCAATAACATTATGTAGATCAATGAATCCATTTCAAGACTAATTCCAAACAATTTGCTCAAGGTGAACTTTTCAATGGATTATCAAACTCAAAAAACTATGGTATTGAGTCGAATCAACAAATTGTGAAGCTATGAAAAAGGAGATCTAATTTTAAGAGGCCTCCCTTAACCATTTATGAATCTATAATGAATAATGAAGCATATCCTTGAAAGAAAAAAAACTCCTAGCTATTTCTAATAATTGATCTGAAAAATCATTTATATTTCCACATCAACAATAACAAGTTTCCACTTAATTTTAAATTTAACTTGAATGCAAACATAAATAACTTGTCTAATCCAAAAGCATGTAGAGTTATGGTACCATTGAAAGTAGGCACAAACCAAGATATTTAAACCAAGCAAATCTTAAAGAAGCAAATAGGTTAACCTTAACACCAAACTAAAAATAAAGTTAAAAGTCACCCTCACTAATAGGATTAGGTGATTTTTTTATGAATAGGTGCCAATGTTATCAAGTATAAAGTAATAATAGCAAAATTATTCAAAAAAGGGTGGGTGGATATAAAATCACACCTCAATAGTCCAAATAGGGTTGCAGCCTAGATCAAAATACATAACATAAACAATCACTAAGCAGTAAGAGCAATAGTTGAAGGGGGAGGCAAAGGTCCCAATCACCTGGCTTACCCCATATAGCAACGAGATCTGAAGTCTCCATGGGAGGGTTCCACCATCATCATATTTTTATTTATCTTGGTCATTAAGGGATGAAGAAATAACCAACACCAACCTGGACAACTTATTGTTGTTCATCGTCACTAAAAGATGTATGTTGGAACTAAGTGAAGTGCTCAAATTCAGGAACATTGGGATCCATATTGTGGGAAACTACATCTTCATCACAAAGGAATGAATCATACTCAACTTCACTTAAAATAGGGACTATTGATGACTAGCATACCTTGGGATCATTTATGTTAATGCAAACCTCGTCAACACCTCCATTCATATCACAAGACCTTTTGTGTGAAGAGCCATACTCTTCATATTGTCTCTATATTTCAATCCCTTGGCAATCTGTTGAAACATATGTGCCATAAAAATCAGACATGTGACACATATCTTTCATGCTTAGTTCAACAACATTGCCTTCCCATGACTCACTTGAATTACATGGTTCATGGGGAAGACTATAAGTTGTACACCCAAAAAAAGGTTCGCATACGCATCCATGTGATTGACACAATCACATTCTTCAAGTGCAAACTCATCATAAAAATTCTCATCAGTTGTGCCAACATTTATCTTTACATTTTCACTTTCCTATACAACCACATCTATGTTATCCTCATGCAAACATTTAGTGATAGCTTCAAAATGAGAAAAAGGGATAGAAGAAGGTAAAAGATCAAACAAGAAAGGAATTTCTTGTTTACCACTTACACCACCAACATATGCATGCTCTACACAATCAGCTACTTGAACTAATTCATCCAAAGAATCTCTTGCACGCATATCTTCTCCTTTTTCCATACTACTGGAACAATCAACAAGGTCATATTCCTCACTATAAAATTGAAAATCATCATTTATTTCTTCATTACAGCTCCTCATGGATGATTTCTCCAATTGAAGGTCATTGCACACTCTATCACTTTCATCTGATATAGAGAGTTGGCTTTCTATTTTCGCATCACAATTAAAGAACTCATAAGAAATACAGCTATTATGCATTAGCTTTGAATTAGGCAACATATCTTCTATGGCATAGTCTTCATGTAAGTCATCAACCTCAAGAGTATTACATGGATTAACTAACTCTTTTGCCTCATCACCATGAAGATTTGTAGCAACACTACCCTCAACACTTTTAGAATTGACATGACCAAATATACCATACCAATGCTAATTACATATCTCTTCTTCAAAAAGTATGTTCAATTCATATCCCTCATCATGCTTGTATCCAAGGAGTCCAATTGTTCTTCACAACATTATGGTCATTGCTTGAATAGAGGATATTCAACTCACCCTAGTTTTCAACATCTAACCTTTCCATACAAGGTTCTAAAAATCTGATATCATCAGAATAATTTGAACTGATATGATCATTCAAAGAATTTTCAACACTATCATAGATTTTCATAACATCACCATGCATTTGTGAGCCTTCAAAAATTCTATCATCATTTTTATTGAAACACTTTTCACTTAAAGAGGACAACTCTACTTCTTCTTGAAGGTATTCATAGTCACTAGGGCTACAAACAGAATTGTAATCTCTTTGATCATCTGGATAGGAATTATTTTCATCTGGTTGCATGCTTGCATCTAACCTAAAGGATTCATCATACCATACTTTATTCTCATCAATGAATGAGAATGCACTTACAATATCATTCACATAATTGCAACCTTCATCTAATATAGAGAATTGGCTCCCTATTTGTGTACTTTCAAAACCAATAGAAGGCATGACTTCAAACACCTCATACATCTCATCATGTATTACATCTTGGCTACTATGGCTACAATCTGCATCTAGACACTTTCTTTCTATGGGTTGCTCAAAAACAAGATCCCTACCACCACAAGATGCATTGTTATATATTGTTATACCATCCAAACCCATTTTATCAAGTTTGGAAAAAGTACCCACATAATTTAGCTAGGAAATTACTTCCACATTGCTCTATCATTTCTTCAATCACTAAAAGCCATTGATATATGCAAGGTAAACCCATAATAGTGGTTTACAATTTTGATGAGGAAGGAAATTTGTAAAAATGCTCACACATTCAAAATTTCAAGTTTTAAGGGGTTCGAGCGAACTAGGGGGTTCACATGAACCCAAAAGAAGGGTTCGCTCGAACCCCTAGTTCGAGCAAACCCCATTTTGCATGGTGGGTTCGCTCGAATCCTATGATGTCACGTTTCTTCAACAAAACGAATGGAAAATTCAAAAAAAAGGGGGGTTCAAGTGGACCCCCTTCGAGTGAACCCCCCTTTACCCTTTCGAGCGAAGGGGGGTTCACTTGAACCCCCCTTTCTTGCCCTTCTCCCCCTCTTCCACCAAATTTTGGCAGATTTTTGCCCTTCGAAGCTCGGGTTGAGGATGAAAATGGAGGAGACTTCACAGACCCAACTAGAATCAGGTAGTCCTCGAAACGAGCTATCCAATGAATATAATTTTAATATGTTTTGGTTTTATTATGTATTTTTTTTTCTAGTTTTATTAAACATAGGTTTTTCATCGCAAATGAAGGTCTTTGTTCTGCACATGTGGAAAAATAGTAGATTATCAAAAAAAAAAATTGAAAAATATGAGTGCACTAGATATTGAAGTCCTTGGTCCAACAAAAAAAAAAATGAATTTCGATATATACAAAAAAGGTTACGCGTTATACGGTTGCGCTATGTCTGAATTGTAATTGGTTTGACTTTGAAACTTGATTAAAGAAAAAATATTCAATAAAAAACTATCTAACCAAGTGAAATCACTAGATATCGGAGTTAAAAATCTAAATTCGAAAGAATTAGAATTTTATCCTTCATGGAAAAAAAGTTATACGTTATACGATGTGCGTCACTTTTGAAAAATGTTGTTTTCTGAAAAAAACCAATTTTCGTGGGAGATGGAAAAAGAAGTGCAATCTAATTCCAAAAAATTTGAAAAAAATATTTTTAGAATCTACAGACAAAATGTGACGAGACTCTAGTTTGCATCATCTTCAAATTCTTCACGGTTTAGCCGCTATAGGTGCCTGAATGTGAAGATTTAGTTAAAAATAATAATTTCAGTGTCCAGTTTGGCCAAAAAGTGTAAACCACTATTGTGGGATCACCCTGCACTCAAGATTAGGGGGCTTCAAGTCAGTTGGCATGGTACTCAGACCTGGCTCAAGTCTTTCATAGAAAAAATCAATACATATTGATTCATCGGGTCTATATAATGCTAGTATAGCAAACAAAATTTTCATGAATCTATCATGAAAATCATATGAGGATTCATCCTTACATATTTCTATATCATATAATGCATTTGCAGGTAAATCTTGTTCAACTAAAGGCTCATATTCTTCTTCAAAATTTTCTTGAATGTGCAAAATTCTATTGTTATATAAGCATTCATTATTCACTTCACGAAATTTATCCATGAATAGTATCTCTAGTTCTTTCCATGAACAAATACAGTGCGTTGGAAGACTAGAAAACCAATCTCTAGTATCAATTTCTAAAGTTCTTACAAAAAATTCCATGACAACATCTTCCTCTGCTATCTAACAATCGGTGCACCATTAAACTAATGAAATCCTGTAAATGTTATGATGTTGATTCCTCAACATCTCCTTTAAACTTAGGAAAGTATTCATTTATTTTTCTTGGGATAGAGTGTGGATAACCTTGGATTTTAATAAAATCTAGAGGGTTATATCTTTCATTAGAGAATTTTTTTCTTTGAGAACATGAATGTTGTTCTATCATGACATTAAAGCTTGCAGAGGGAGAACCAGAACAGTTATACATATTTGATGTAGGAGCATCCAAGGCAAAGATCAATCTTGCATCGACAAAAAAATTCGAAATTACTTCTTTTCAATAAGGGTTGAATTAGATTGAATTTGCTAAGTATGGCGGTTTGCAGGAGTTCGGGCTTAAGGAGTAAGCCATGTGAGGGAGGAACGAACTCCAACATCATCTGACATTGGTCACCAGATCCATTGGAGTGACATGGCGATTTTGAAGACACTTTGTTTCATGTCTCTTCAACATAGCGATGGCAATAAACGACAAGAGGTAACAAGAGTCAACATCGGTCAAAGGTTCATCATCGGGCTGATCGGTGGATTTTGGTAGGATGAAGTATTGAGTCCCTTCAAAACTCTGACAAGGTGTCATTTGTGTGTTATATCAGAGAAACATATCATTTTCAATGGGACAACAAAGCAAGTCTCTTCGGCATTCTGACAAGCTGCATCAAGGAGACTTTGGGTTATTGGAAGGAGTCATTTGGGAGTCCCTTCAATGAAGTGATAAAGTGTATCGAGGTGACGGTGGGATTTCAAGTTGACAAGATTGCAAGTCCCTTCGATATTCTAATATCAAGGAGACAAACATGTTTCAATGGGAGGCTTGAGGAGTCTATTCAACATCCTGATAGGAGCTTCATCAATGAGATCCTACCATATCAGAGTGAGAGGATTTGAAGTCCCCACGACACTACAATGGCAGGAAGGTGGATGAAAACATGAGTAAATTGATGGTGATAGACAGATGAGTAAGGTGGTGACATGTGGCATGATGTTATTCATTGATTTCACATCGTTGTCGTGAATCAACGTGATCATTGGCCAAACAATTTTAAACATGAAGATGTTGGTTGAAAGCGAATGAATGGAATTGAAGTCATTGATAACTTGGTAACTACCTGCGAAATCGCAGTGTTCATTGGATGACGAGGTGGTACTAATACAACATGGGGGAAAATAATGTCAAGAAGTGAATCCGACCTAAAGGAGGAGTATAGATAAATAGAGACATAGAGATAGACAAGGGTGGTAAAAGAAGGGTGTGTTCTAAGAGCATAGAGAAGAATCTAAAGGTCGATCTGTATGTTTGACTGATGCTTTTTTATAATCAGAAAGCTCATGTAATGTTATAATTTATTTTCTATTTCAGTATTAATAAAATATTTTTGTTCTTCCTACATATTGGTTGTTCTATCTTTGTGTTTTTTGTGAGGTTGAGCCGATAAGGGGAGTTCCCTTCATCAATTTGAAAATGAAAACTTATTCCCTCTACAACTATTTTCTTTTGAGTTCTTCTTCCTTTTAGAATATTATGATTTCTCCATTCCCTTTCTCCTAGTGCTAACATCACTCAATGGGGAACCAATTTACTCTTTGGACTTTTCAAACATGGTTTTCATACATAAGCTTATCCTTCTTGGAAATCAAAACATATAAAAATACCTAGATATGTTGCAGTTGCTACAAATTTTCCTTCTTGACTAGAAATTTGTATAGATCTAAAACATTCTTCACATCTTCATTGGGTTATGTTGACAGAGTTGCCACCTCTCCATAGAGTATTGAGCTTAAAATAACATGAAGCTCTTTTAAAACTTAATTTCATTTTGGGTCTCCAATAGCAGAGTCACACATAACTCCTTTAAATCAGCTACAACAAACCTCTTCCAGGTCTAAAAATTTCAATATCTGAACCAGATGTTCAGAGTCATCAAATGAATGACTCATTGCTCATAGATTTATTACTAATTTTTTCCCATCAAATTTTCCAATCTTGTTTTTTCCAACTGAACCTTGAAAATCCTCTGAAGGATAGCCAACCCTTATTCTCAAGAATTTCAAGATTAGTGTCCAACAAATGGGAGATGGATTTTATACTTTTCTCCCTTGCACTTCAAGCCCTACATAACCTAGGAGGGTGGTCCTATGTGACACTAGATACAAATATTCATCTTATGGTGCAACACAGTGTAAAGAAGATAAACTTCATACAGTACAAGGATGTGATAGCTGCATCAAATAATGGTACACCCCTTGTTCTCATTTCACTATAGGCATGAAGCTGAAACATAGAATAAATATAAAATAATTAAAGCAGGGAAATGGTTTTAAATTTGAAGATTGTTTCTAAAGATGGGGAAAGAAAACTATGCAATACCATTACCTAACTTGGGCTACATAGTCACATATCATGCACATCGTAATATTTTTATACTATAACATAATCTTGATGACCTATAAACATCTATCACATTATGATAGAAATGCTTGCTTAAGCCTTGTCATGAAATTCTACTTAGCAATCCACCTGGAAATACAATACCCTCATTGCCTACTTGCAAGCATTTAGACCACTCCTTGAATGGAAATAAGACAAACAAATAACTCAAATAGAAAATGTACTTGAAGAACCTTAGTAACCTTATTATTTCAATTCAAAGGATATTACATCTTAGACATGGAGACAATTACATGACAATATATAGTCAAATATCTACATTCAAGCTACAGGAGCATTACAATATGTGGACTTACAACATAAGGATCTTCACCCTTAGCATTTAAAAATTTGAGCACACAACCTCTTCCATGGCCAAAAACCTAAAAGCTAAGAGCCTCCCCAAAACTCAGAACCTCCACAAATGAAGAGATTACATATAAAGAAGAGAAGAAGACTTAGATTTAATCTCTACTTGTCATCCGCCATATTGTGATCCCCTTGATTTGGCATTTGGAATATGCCACTTTACCCTAATTCTCACTTTGCTCCTCACTTGCAACTAAAAATTGCTTTGTCACTTTATCTGCTTTCATTCCCATGCAACTTTTTTATCTATATGTAAAAATACGCTTACTATTGTATTTCACCTCGATAAGTGAAAATTTCCACTTCTATGTACAAACCCATTTTACCGGTAGTTGAAACTTTCTTTCATCTTGCATTTTAACTGAGCATTCAATGTTAAACATTTGAAAATTCTTTCTGAGGTTAACTTGACATTTTGTCAAATATTTGGCATGTAGTCTTTCTTAACAGTCACCTTGTCTGCAATTTTCTCGTTTTCACTTGCTTATTTCAACATAAATAATTCATTCACATTTTTATCTCTTGGCTCCAACAAATATATCTTCATAATCTGATTCATTGCACTCAAATCCTCTCAATTTTCTCAATAATACATCTTCTCAATAGCATAACATTTGGATCTCTTACACACCATTTGCTCGCTGCAAACAATCTTCACAACTATCCATTTCATTTGACAAGAAAAACATTTCATGTCATTGCCCAAATACGCCCTTTGCAAACAAAAGAATTTGCACATATATTGCTACCCAAGCATGATAAAACTTGCAGAGGTATTCATAAATGTCACTTTGCCATGAAATGGATTGTTGGTCATTTTTGGTGCTATTGGCCACATAAAATCATTCATGTACACCATTGAAATTCCTGACCAAACATTGAAATATCTTTAAACAATTCTTAGAATGTTGGAACAACATTCTTTACCCATTAAATGGCCATAAAACCACCCCCAAATCACTTGCAAGTCCATTGCCTTCTTCCCCGCACCCCACAAGCATCTGTTGTCGCCAATATTTGCTATCGCAAGATTGTGAGAAAAATTAAAGAGAGAAAAAACCATTCTCTTTCCTTCTAAAGTATTAGTAAAGTCATCTACAAATATTTTAATCCCTTCCTAGAAGCTTCCCGCACCTCGCAAGCATTCTTTGGCGGCAACATTTGCTTCGTGGGGGGAAACACTATGAGAGCAAAATAAAACACTTCTAAAGTTTCAATAAATTATTTAATGAAATATTTAAGTCATAACAATATTTAAAACATTGATTTTTTTTTAAATATTTGCATATTGAAACATTATGGAAAATGTAAATTTTAATTTTTCTTGCCGACAAAATAGTGAAAATTCATTGTGCACAAACCAAAATTCCTAGAGCCGTAATTTTTTGTGAGTGGGCCTAATCAATTAAATAAAACATGGGTTTGTAATCAAATCTCACCTAGCAAGACAAAATTTTGTACCTCCTTTGTAAATCGACATGTCGAAGGTTTTTGCTGCTCTCGAAGACATTAAAATAATGCATCATTTGACCTTGCATTTTGATGAAACTGGAAATGGAGACATTTGATACCAAAATAGGAAATGGGTTGCACTCAGATTTTTAAAATTTGCAACTTTTGGAACACTAAATCTAGCCCGGTTGTAGTAAAAAATGCATTAAATGGCATCAAAACTCATCTTGGAAGTTTGAAACTGAGCATGCTTACTACCATGTGTACCAAGAAAATTTCTACCTCATGAATTTGTAAGATGGAATTTGAGTTGCAAAATTTTAATTGTCAAGGATGGGCTCCAAGGTAGATTTGACAGGAAGCAAACCTAACCTCTGTCGTCAAACTGAAAGGGCATAGACACTTCAAATTTGCAAAGTTTGAAGGTGCCACCAAAACCATTGTCAATAAGGGTATGCCTAATCCAAAACTTGATAATAATAGACACTATCATCAAAGCACCATTTTGTTTTTTGTGTTTCTAAAGGAGGTAATTCACTTTGATGAAAGATAATGTCCAAATTAGGTGAATTCATTTTCTCAATCAAAGTTGCCACAACATTTGGTTGCACACTAGGAGGGATGAAAATTTTTTGTAAACCATTTTGAATAATTCCATGGTAAGTTGGTGATGATCGGATCAAATCCCAAAGGGAGATCTTAGCAAGAGTGTTGTGAAGTTGTTCAACAAGATCAAATTCTTTACCACTATGTTGCAAAATGTTAGGTGTGGGTGGGAGATATGGTTGAGGCAATGGGATGGATGGTGAAGATTTTCTTGGTTGCTTATTGTTTCTAGTGTTATTTATGTGAGCTACAATATGATAACTTGGTTGTTGTGGCACATGATTACTAGTGAGTTGTTTTGCAAAATTTAGGATATGGCCATGACGTTCAGGAGGTCCTATAATGAGAATTGGTTTAGGAGGTTCATAAATAATCTTAGGAGGCCCAATGATTAGAGGACTCTTGGGAGGTCCAAAAGGAGTTTTTGGAGGTTGTATAATCAAGGGAGATCTAATGGTCAATTGTGTGTTCATAACCTCAACGGATTTGACTTCTTGTTTGTAATATTCTATTGAGGGGGAATCTAAGGTGACCTTAGAATGTTCATCTAAGCAATCCATATTGTCATATTTATGCCCAAAAATATATTCCCAAGTAGGAGAGATAAGAGAGAGAAACAAACAAGCTTCTCATGATGCTTAATGATTGTATCTTCTAATGTACCAAGATACCTTCATCACAAATAGGAGAGATATCGGTAGAAGAACAAATATGATTGTCAATGATTACATCCTCTTGCACCAAAACATTCTCACAATTAGGAGAGATGTTAGGGGATGAGTGAAGGATAGGCAAGGTGATATTAAGAAATGTATCAATGATTTGATTCTCTTGTGTCAAAGTACTCTCATAATTAGGAAAGATATTGGGAGGATGGCTAATATGTTTGGTAATGACATCATTTCTTTTCCCTAAATTATACTCATAAGTAGGGAGATTGTACTTATGCAAGCCATGCTTAACCATATCAAAAACACATCTTTGAAAAGGAAACATGTTGCTACTCTATTTGCAATGAATTGTAATAATCTAGAGTTATGAATTTGTGTAAAAATGAAAACTAAGCTATCCCAATTATGTAACAGAAATGTAAATAATTTTCATACATATCTGATGATTTTCAATACTAAAATGCAGCAAATTTGCAACAAATCAAGAAAAAGGACATGTTTCTTTCATATGCAATAATTTTTTTCCATAATTTCAAATCAGAAAACTACAGGCAAAAATGTATTGATAATACAAAGACAAAAGGTTGTGCAATAGATGTTTGAGACACCTGTACAAGTACAAGGTCACATAAGGCGAATGGTTCCATGTACAAGGTTATGAAAATTGAAAAGTTAAAGTTTTATGTTGTTTAATATTACTTTCTCTAGTTTCAAATAGGCTAATCAGTGACTATTTTTCCAGATTTTATGCAATTTAGGACAAGGCAATGCAAGATACTGTTGATGTTTTGGGGTAGCTTCAGGAGGCACTATCCAAAAATGATTCACATATAAGCTAGTCAGCCAAATCATAAATAATTATTGAATTTTCTAGGTCAGCTCAAGTGAAGAATGACACTTGGATTTGTATATATAGGAGAGAGACTCTCATTTAAACATTCATTCAATTATTCGCTCTTTTGTGATCAAGAAGAAGGTTCGCTACTCAAGAAGGAGCTTCACTATTCTGCACTGAGATTCACTTTTGCTCAGAAATTCACACTACTTACAATGTTGGGTTATATCATTGTACTATGCCTATCTTGGCTTGATTCTTAAGTGTTATTTTTGCACTGTTGTACCTAATCTATCATTAGTAAAGTCTTGTTGGGTTTTTCTCCCTTGAGTAGAAGGGTTTTCCCAGGATAAAAATACTATGTCCACTATTCTATGTTTATGTTTTTGCTTATTGTTCATATCTGATCTAAACATTAACATGGTATCAGAGCCAAGGTTTGGGAAAAACCGATCAGATTTGACTAAGCATAATTTTAGGTTATGTGGAAGATAATTCTTTGTTTAGGGCAGTTACTGGGAAAAGAAGATGGTGACCAATGTCAAGGTAGAAGATAGGCTTGATGGGGCTTCAAACTTCAACTCTTGGAATTTTAGGGTACTCATTACCTTAGAAGAAAATGATCTTCTAAAATTCGTAGAAGCTAACATGCTTGAGCCGTGAAAATACTCAGAGAAAATTCAGTGGAAGAAAAAGGGTACGAAGGCTAGAAAGATCATGATAGACTCCATGAAGGATCACCTAGTACCAATCATCTCCAAGATGAAGACAACTAAAGAAATATTTGATGTACTAAAAAGACTGTACAAGATCAACAATACTAGCAGAGCCCTCGCTCTGAGACAACAACTTCATCAGGTAAAAATGGCTAGAGGGGAGTCATTCATTTCATTCTTTATGAAGATCTCTGATTTGAGAGATCAGTTGAGCACTATTGGGGATATAGTTGCAGATAGAGATCTTGTTATATTGGCTCTAAATGGTCTTCCCCAGTCTTGGGAACCTTTCATTTAGAGCATCAATGGGAGATCCAAGTTGCCCAAGTTTGATCGCCTACAGGTTGATTGTATTCGGGAAGAAACCAGACTGGCAGCAAGAGGAAATGGGTGAGACTCCCATAATGAAGAAAGTCAAGTTCTTGTTGCACATGCTACTAGAGAAAGAGGCAAAGGAAGAGAAGGAAAAAGAGGAACCTTCAAGAGAAATAGAGACAGAAAAGCAGATTCTATTCCAAAATCGAAAAAGAAGGATCTCTCTCATATTTAGTGCTATAGGTGTGACAAGTATGGACACTATGCCCGAGACTATAAATTAAAGTTAAAGCAACATGTTTCTACTGTAGACATTGACGAAGAGACATCTCAAAAGGAGTCAAGACATTCAAAAGATGATTTAGAAGGATTCATATTCATCTCCGCTCTTTCAAGTAATGTACCAATTGACAGTGATACTTGGTTGATAGATAGTGGTGCTTCACGTCACATTACAGGCTACAAAGAGCATCTTACAGGCTTAGTAGAGAAAGAGTCTAATTTACATGTTATAATTGGGGATGATGCTAGTTATGTTGTAAAGGGAGTTGAGGCCACTCCCTTCTAGCTAGATTCGAGTATCCCTCTTCAATTGAGTGATGTATTGTTTGTACCAAGGATCAAAAGGAACCTTGTCTCCATTTCAGCCTTGGAGGGAAAAGGGTACAAGGTTGCCTTCTTTGAAGGAAAGTTTCTTGTATGGCCCAAGAACGGCAACATAAATTTAGCTTGTGTGATTGGTATTTTTTAGGAGAGTCTATACAAATTGTCAATACGACCAGTTTAGGTATTATTACATGACTATAAATTTGAGTGAGTTGTGGCATAGGAGACTTGCTCACTTACATTACAAATCCCTTGCCACTATGGAGAAGATGGTTACTGGTCTTTTGAAGCTTAGTTTAGAGCATGATGGCATCTACAGAGGATGCACACTTGGTAAGAATACCAAGAGTCCCTTCCATAACAACGACAGTAGATCCAAGGGGATCTTAGATCTTATTCATTCATATTTGTGTGGATTGATGTTTGTGGCATCATTGAGTGGATTCTGGTACTATGTGAATTTCATCAATGATTATTCTTGGAAGACTTGGATTTACTTCTTGAAATCCAAGGATTCTAAGGAAGCCCTTGATAGATTCCAAGAATTCAAGGCACAAGTTGAGAACATGTCAGGGAAGAGGAGTAGGGTTCTAAGATCAGATAATGGAGGGAAATACACTTCCAGAGGAGTTTGTATTTTCTGCATTGAGGTAGGGATCAAGAGGGAGTTCTATGTTCCATACAACCCTCAACAAAATGGAGTTATTGAAAGAAAGAAAAGATCTATAGTAGAGGCAACTAAGGCTATGATCCATGATCAAAATTTGTAGAATTTCCTATGGGAAAAAGCTTCCAAAATCACAGTATATGTTCAAAACAAAAGTCCTCATTGGATATTAGGGAACATGACTCCAAGGGAAGCCTTCACAGGTGTGAAGCCCAAGGTTAGTCACTTGAGGATATTTGGCTATCCTATGTACATTCATTTGCCCAAGGAAAAAAGAACAAAATTAGAACCTTCAGGCAGGAAGGGTACATTTGTGGGTTGCAGTGAGTCTTCAAAGGCTTAAAAAATATACATCCCAGGGTAGAAACATATTGAGATCAGTCGGGATGTCTCCTTCAAAGAGGAGGTAGCGTTCAAGAGATCTAAAGGATATTACATGGAGATGGATAATGAGGAGCAGGAGGCTCCAAAGGATATGGATTCATCCCTCGATTATACTCCTGACATTTAGAGGGAGTCTGACAAACCAACTGAGACTGTTGATCCAGTTTATCCTATAGAACCAACTGATGGGCCTATAGATATTGCCATAGGTCGGAAGAGGCCCCTCTGGGCTCGACAAACCATGCAAGAGGCAAAAAAATATACAGCTGCCCGAGGCACTTTCAGGGAGAGCAAGAGACCTCATAAGTTCCTAGGTTATGTGGCATTGATGAGTCACATCATTGATTTTGATCCTTCTAGTTATGAGGAGGAATCTAACTAGTAGGTATAGAGAGATGTGATGATGAAAGAGTATCAATCCATCATTAAAAATGATGTATGGGATGTTGTCCCGAGACCTGAAGGGAAGTCAAAAGTGAATTTCAAATGGCTCTACAAAATCAAGCATGCAGTTGATGGCAACATTGAGAAACATGAGAGATTTGTAGTAAGAGGATTCTCTCAGAAGGAGGGAATAGATTATGAGGAGACATTTGCTCCTATTGCTCGATACACTTCCATCAGGATGATTATTGCTATTGCCTTCGCTAAGGGCTAGAAGTTACATAAAATGGATGTAAAGACTGCATTTCTAAATGGTGTGATTCAGGAAGAAGTGTATATCGAGTAGCCAGATGACTTTTGATTCATGGGAAGGAGTCTCATGTGTGCAGATTGAAGAAGGATTTGTACGGTCTTAAACAAGTACCTCGTGCATGGTATGAAAGGATTGATAGATACTTGATGAGTTTGGGTTTCACCAAGAATGATGCATATTCCAACCTTTATTTCAAGATTGTTGATGGTGAGGCCTTGATCTTGGTCCTTTATGTTGATGGTCTATTTCTCACCGGGGTAGATAAGCTCATTGTCCAATCTAAGGAGTTAGCCTCTGAGTTTGAGATGAAGGACCTTGGCCTTATGCATTACTCCCTAGGACTATAAGTATGGTAGAGACCTGATGAGATCTTCCTAAGTCAAGGCAAATACACTGTATATATTCTAAGAAGATTTGGGATGTTAGACTGCAAGTCTGTGGCTACACTGATGGAGACAAATTTGAAGAAGTTGAATGACTCAGCTTCCGATTCAGATTTGGTAGATCCTACCATGTATAGACAATTGATCGAGTCATTGATGTACCTGGTCAACACCAGACCAGACATCTATTTTACAGTAAGTGCTCTTAGCCAGTTCATGTGTGAGCCAATACAAATACATCTAGTTGCATTAAATCATGTACTGAGATACTTGTGTGCTACTATGAGATATGGCTTGAGGTATGCTTCCAATGGAGATTTGAGATTATAGGGCTATTCTGATTCTAACTGGACTGGGAGTGTAGCTGATAGGAAGAGCACCTCTGTGTGTTGCTTCAGCTTGGGGTTTGTCATGATTTCTTGGTGTAGCGAGAAGTAGTCCTCTATGGCACTGAGCATAGTAGAGGCTAAGTATATTGTAACATGTATAGCAACCCGTGAAGTAGTATGGCTTCGAAAGATCCTTGCAGGATTGTTTGGTTAGATATTAGAGCTGACATTGATTCACCGTGATAACCATAGTTGTGTAAAGCTCTCAGTGAATCTTGTATTTCATGATAGGTCAAAGCATGTGGAGATCAAGTATCATTACATCAGAGACATGGTGCTGAGGAAAGCAATCCAACTCCATTATATTTGTATTGATGATCAGACGGTTGATATCCTCACTAAGCCTCTTTCCAGGGTAAAGTTTGTATACTTCCAAGACAAGCTTGGAGTGGTGGAGAATGTCACCCTCGCTGAGAGGGAGTCACATCATCATTAAGATATTCTCCCTATGTTAGAGGAATGGACATAATGATGGACTACTATGTCATAGCGTATATTTCTCTGAGATGGAGAAATATGAGGTGAAAGTCCTTGTAGCGTATATTTATCTGAGATGGAGAAATATGAGGTGAAATCCCTTGTAGCATATATTTCTCTGAGACGAAGAAATATGAGGTGAAAGCCCTTATACAAAGCACATCTTTGAGATTGAGTTGAGTTTCCCACAATTGGGTGTAGCCATTGTGGATGTCATGTTGAGAGAGTCCATGAAAAGACATGGTACCCTTGAGTGGGACTCAAGGAATACTTTCCTATGAATACCTCCCTAGCTAAGAGGGAGTGTTGATGTTTTGGGGTAGCTTCGGGAGTCATTACCTAGAAAAGATTCACATATAAGCTAGTCAACCAAATCATAAACAATTATTGAATTTGCTGGGTCAACTCAAGCAAAGAATGATGCCTGGATTTGTATATATAGGAGAGATAATCTCCTCATTCAAAAATTCATTCAATTATTCTCTCTTTTGTGATCAAGAAGAAGGTTCACTACTCAAGAAGGAGGTTCGCTATTCTACACTGAGATTCACTTTTGCTTAGAAATTCACACTACTTACAGTGTTGGGTTATATCATTGTACTTTGCCTATCTTGGCTTGATTCTTAAGTATTATTTTTCCACTTTTGTACCTGATCTATCATTAGTAAAGTCTTGTTGGGTTTTTCTCCCTTGAGTAGAAGGGTTTTCCTAGGATAAAAATACCGTGTCCACTGTTCTGTGTTTATTTTTTTGCTTATTGTTCATATCCAATCTAAAAATTAACAGATATAAGTGTAACCTAAAGGTGAAGTGTTTAAAAAATTTGAATTTAATATTTAAATCTAAAATGCAATAATTGACCAATTCTAAGATGCCACAACCTGAAAATGGTGATTTTGATGCAATCTTGAAATCATTTAATGTAATGCTTATAGTTAAGATAATGTGATCTAAATGTAAATATGCAATGATAAAGGATACTTTTGAATGGATCTTTCATATCTAATATGCAATACTTATCTAATTTTAAAATTCTAAATTCTAAAAATGGCAATTTGATGCCAATTTGAAACAAAACTATACAATTTTTTACTTGTTTTTGAGCTACAATGAAAGATGCAATTTACATGCAATGAACAATTTCAGATTTTTGACCACTTAATGAATGTAATATGAATATAAATATGATCTAAATATGACTGAAACAAACCCTAAAACAACCTATGATGTAATATGGAATGCAATTTTTTTTTTAAAATTACGACTTTTTACAATGCAAAGATGAAACCCTAAATGAAAGATGCAAAACAAAATTATGCAAAACCTAGATCTAGGGTTTGAGAGACTTCCAATTTTTAGAAGGTATATGATGTAAGAATGTCAGGTTCACCAAAATTAAATATAGAAAAAGGGGATCTTAGGTCCTAAATGCAAAAAACCTAGGATGAAAGGGTTGGCCTTTTTCCAAATTTCATTAGGATGTAGATCACAAGGTGAAAAGATTGACTTACAACCATGAAGGTGAGCCAATCAGACTTGTATCTACATCTGATTGAGGAGGGGAATGGATTATAAATATTTTGGAATGATTAAACTAATGATCCTATATGTTCTAATATTATATGCAAAAAACCTAGGATGAAAGGGTTGGCCTTTTTCCAAATTTCATTAGGATGTAGATCACAAGGTGAAAATATTGACTTACAACCATGAAGGTGAGCCAATCAGACTTGTATCTACATCTGATTGAGGAGGGGAATGGATTAGAAATATTTTGGAATGATTAAACTAATGATCCTATATGTTCTAATATTATAAATGCAAGATCCAGACAATTGATAGACATAAACAACAGTTTGCAAGTGGATCTATGAAGTGCATAGGATAGTAAACCTTCTTAGAAAAAATTGGTTTTGAGGTGCCTAAAAGGACTCATTCACCTATGGGTGAATGGGTATTTCTAAAGGGGTCCTGCTCAACTTCCAGGGTCCTCTGGTGTTAGATCTGAGACTCCATTTTCCACAGATCCCACTATCAGAATGTTGGAAATGAATTTTGCAACTTAGTTTCCATGTCTTGACAAGAATGATGACAACAAATTCAACAACACAAAATTGATCTTCAAGATCTCTTCAATCCTTCTTCAACCTATAACCTACACATACACAAAGGGGGGAAAATGTTTGTTTTGTGCCATATAGGTGTTTACCTCAGTCAAACCCTATGAATAGTGTTCCCACTTTCACAATGGCAATGCCAATGATAAAAACCTTGAATGTAAAGGAAGGAAATGATGAATGAACACTTGATCTAACTCACCCTCCTTCAATGTCTTTCTTGAAGGAATGAAGAAATACAAATTTCTTCAAAGGAATTGGATCTTGCTTGCTTGATTTTCTTGAATGGTTGAATGAATGAAGACCTACAACACTTGTTAGCCTTCAATATGAACACACATAAACTTGGACATGATGTTAGGATCTTGATTGCTACTAAAAATGACTGATAATACTGCTTTTGAATGCTCTTGACAATAATATTCTCAATAGTAATGATCTCATAAAATCACTTAGATTTCAAATGATAAAAAGACTATGTATTTATAGGTGTTTATCTAATTTCCTGAGAATTAGATTCCAAAATCCAACACTTACAATTTAAATTTTCTCATTAAAAGGTCACCAAAACATATTTTAAATTATGTCCTAGCACATAAAGGGGACCCATTTTCCCATGGGCGAATGGGTCTTGGCCTATATTTCCAAGACATGCATATTCAATGGCAATTTAAATATTAAATGCATTTATTTAATGTTCCAGTTCTCGTTTCAAAAAATGGTAAGAATAAAGGTTTGGAATGCATAATTTGAAAAATTAGAAGCTTAATTAAGTCCAATAAATTAAGAGACCCAAACATAGTGTGAAATTGTAAAGGTTTACAATTTCCTACACTACAATTATGACCACTTTCAATCCTAAAAACAACTTTTAAGTGTCTCAAATTTAACTTTGAAACTTTAAAAAATGGAAACTTTTATATCTTGAAATCTAAACATGGGTGATCCCACAATAGTGGGTTACACTTTTTGGTCAAACTTGACATTAAATTGAACTTTTTTAACTAAATCTTCACTTTCAAACACCTATAGCTTTTAAACCACAAGGAATTTGAAGATGATGCAAACGAATGACTTGTGACATTTTATCTGTAGATTCTAAATATATATATATATATTTTAAAATGGAATCAAATTGCATTTATGTTTCCATCTCCTTCAATAACTAGTTTTTAACAGTAAACATTTTTAAAGAGTTATGTTTACTATATAGCATAACTTTTTTCTATGAAGGTGAAAATTCTAATTTTTTCAAATTTAGATTTGTAACTTCAATATCTAGCTCCTCCATTTTATTTGATAGTGTTTTATTGAATATTTATTTTAATTAAGTTTTGAAGTGAAACCGATTACAATTTAGACATAGGTTTACTATATAACACAATTTTTTTTGTATGTATCAAAATTCAAATTTCTTTTTTTTTTGGATCAAGGACATCAATACCAAGATTATAGATTTTTTTTTTGGTAATCTATTGTTTTTCCACATGTGCAAAACAAAGAGCTTGATTTTCAGTGAAAACCCTACATTCACAAGAAATAAAAAATAAATATAATAATCAAATTAAATATATTTAAAATTATACTTTTTGGGAAGCTTATAATAAGGACTACATACTTACAAAACATAAATTTTAATGATTCATTTGTTCCATCAAAAGGTAAATCAAAAGTGGTTTTCTTATCAACATTTTGATAGGTGTAGAGGAGACTCCATTATAGGTATGGTTTAAAACTAGGGGGTTCTATCCAAAGGGGTTTGATCTAAGGGGGTTTGATCAAAACCTCTTTAATTAAAATCCTTTAAATGGGACCTTTCAAGGATTAAATCATTATATTTTCTAAAAATATGTGATTTCAACAAAAATCAGGATGTCCCAGAAAGTGTAACCCATTATTGTGGAGGAACCCACATGATCTCGGGTCAAAAATATACAACCATGTTTATTTGGTAGTTTTGTGGATTTGAGGAAAATTTTAGACCCATCCATGCTCAAATGCAAACTTACTATAAATAGTAGCTTTTTAAAATTACAAGGTTGAGACATTTTTTTCCTAATAGTCTCCCACTTGTCAAACACCCAGTAAGAGAGAAGGGAGTATCGACACCATGATGTAATTGCTACGGGTTGAGAGGCCGATAGAATTTGAATGTACCTTCTACACTTCTCTATGCTCACATGATTATTTAAAGAGAACAATATTCATCAAAGTCTCTAACTTAACTAGCTTCACCTTGACATACTCAACCATATCTAATAAAATGATATTGTACATCAATGTTCTTGGTATTGACATGAAATGCCAAGCTCTTATCTAGGTAGATCACACTCTAACTATCACAATAAACTACCATTGCACCTTGTTTTATTTTAATATCTTAACACAATCCCTTAAGTCAAATAGATTATTTATATTAATTGTGATTAGTTGTCATATACTCAACTTCAGTAGTGGACAAAGAAACCATAATCTATCATTTATCCATTCAAATAATTGCACCACCAAATAAATTAAACACGTAAGCACTAATGGATCATTTTCTATCAACATCACATGCCTAGTTTGAATCCACACAAATATAAATATTAAGAGAATTCCATCTTATTAAATTACCATGATAACATAAGGAATAGTCTAAGATACCCAACAAATATCAGAACTCTTTTAAGTGCATCTCACTAAACTCTACCAAGATTATATATATATGTATGGAAATAACTCCCACTATGTAGAGCTCCCTTATGTCCAATCAATTGATGTAGATAGCATACATACAACTTATAGACCAACATATCCCAAATTAAGCAATTCATTATCCTAGAGGTGGGTATGTGCAGGATCATGATGGGCCAAAAAGTGGCGATATGTAAGCCATATGATGGCCTATGTAGCTGATGACTTTTTTTTTTACCCAAAATTGATGAAACGAAAAGGGTTTTTAGAGGAGATTCTCAGCTTTCCACCAATATAAATTATGCTTTAATTTGAATTTAATAAATAATTATTATTCATTTTCTATTAGAATTATGAATAAAGTCCTAATTGATAGGCTGATTGAAAAAAATCTATAACTTTCAAACGATATCACATTTTTTGAATCCAAAACATGTGTCACATTCTATGCTTTGCATACTATAGGATTAAAAAAAAAAAATTGAATTTCATGAATTTTTTACCAAGTTAAGGTGGTTAGACAGACGAGCTTTTATATTTTTTAAAAGTTGTAATAAAAAATTCATAATTAATTATTTACTTGGAAAAAAATTATAGAAAAATATGCATCACATCGAGATATGAGTCCTCTACTTATATTTAAAATATTATAAAAAAATATTATCATTTTATTGTGGTTAGGGTGGTCAGACAAACACCTACTTCTTATTTTTACCTTGAAATTTAAATACTACTGCATTGAAATTTCAAATTTTCACCAAATAGATTTAAAAAATAAAAATAAAGGTCTAGTAGTTTAGAAACTATATTCAATTTTCTGTAGATTCTATTTTTACATTTTTTTTAAATAATATAGATAACTTATTCAAATTTTTATGTCAAGTTGTCTAACTCTGATTTTTTGTCTTTTTATTGCCACTTAAGGGCCTATTTTTTCCATGATGATCCTGCACATACCTAGGTGCTACATTTAAATTGTGAACTAGGGAATCGTAATATTGAGATGATATTGACACTATATGTACATTTGAGAATCCTAAACCTTCCTAATCAATTGACTACAAAAAATTAACAAAAGTAATTATAATTGAAGTCAACTTAACTAAAATAGCTTTACATATAAATATATCAAATGAGTACTAATTGCTATAAGTAATTGTAATAATTGCTACAAGCAACTATTCTTATGCAGATTGTAACATAACGACTCCCTATGCTACAACTTAATTCAATAAAAACCAATTGTTTATTCGATAATTCAATATAACATAAATTAGAAGTTATAATTCAAAAGGTTATTCTATTTTAACTAATAATCTAAACTAACATGGATTTTACAACACCTCAAGTGCCCCTAACTTGAGTTGTTGTAATCCATAATGCCCTTCAAATCTTAACCCAGAGATTCATGGAAATTATTGTATTCCTCTTTATTGTAGTTTGAACATATAAAAGGTTAAGAAAAGAGTATATGATAACAATATTTATATTCAAATCTACTTCATATAAAAATCTAGCTAGCTACGGTCTCTCACAAGATCAAACATTCATATAGGATCTTTGAAAGTCTCATTATTTCTAGACTGAAAACAAAATAATTTCACATATGAACATGTTATGCCCTGCTATTGGGATATAACAAAGAGAATAAAATAAAATCCATCTATTTTAATGGTACACATAGCTTTGGCCTAAGCAATTAAACCGTAAATGATAGGTAGATTTGTGTCATGTCCCTTTTTCTAAAAAGATAGTTGCATAGTGGAATCTAGGAATCCTACTGCATGTCTCCACAGAACACCTTTCGGAATTGCGATTTGGAATATATTATCTATAATAATTCCATCACATCATATCTAGAGGTTAAGAAAAAAGGATCATATACCAAAAAGATATAACCATCAGAAGATCGCCAGTTTAGACTCACCGTACTAGAGCAGGATTGGTTTGAGGAATCCCTCATATTCCTCCACATGAGTATATTTCATATTACAATTTGGAACATGGAATCTATGTTGACACTTTCACATCATATCCCAATCTCAAAAGGAATGGATTAGATACCAAAAAGATATTGCTATCAAAAGATGATTGTGCTAGGCGACTAGCACCCCTTCAACAAATTTAAAGGATAAGACACCTTCAGATCATACATCAACAATTTTGAAGTTTCAAGAAGGAAAGGACTAGGTAAGCGTGTGTATATGTTTGCAAGGTGGCATGATAATTCCAAAAGAATCTACTTTGGTCTTAAGGCTGACCTAATGTAGCGTGTAAAATTCAAATTCTGGGCTTTGGTGCCATTTTGGCTCAAGGACGACTTGTTCCTTAAGGGAAATTGTGAGCATATAAAAGTAGGGAGTCAAGTCATGTATTAGGTATCAAATTATTATGTCAATTTTCTATATTTTGGAACACTTGTGTTCTAAACCCTTTCATGGATGAAAAGCCATAGGAGTTTGTGGTCATTGGATGGAAACCTAATGATCACTAGGATCAGAGGAAGAAACCTCTTTGGTTCCTTAGGGCATTCTCATTTAGGGATTGCACCTGAGCTTCAAGGATTCTATAAGGAGTTGATAATACTGTTGTTGATCTATGGTAATCTTATATATCATTTCAGATCATTATTGTGAGTGGTAATTGATATATCATATATGTAGTAAATTTTGAATTTTGTCATCATATCGAGGAAATCTATGTGTTCAAATGTTGTTCATTGAATTCAATCTGTAAATCAGTCTCTATGTTGAAATTAGATGTTAGGGACATTATAGTGGTATAAGAGTGTGATTCTGCCAGGCTATAAGGTTTTCTAATGATTAATGTTTCCAAGTGAAAGGGAGATTAGGCTCTAGAGGAGAAAATTGAAGAAACTAGGTCAAGAAGAAACCATGGATGATGAAGAAAAATAAGTTAAAGCAAGATTTGAGGAAATGATACAAGGGAAAAATAGTCCTATCAACATGTCTGTTTAGATGTTTCAATAGATGTAGACTAATTCTAGGAAGGAGAATGATAGTATTAATGGAGTTGGCACCACCAATGAAACAAGTGGTGGAAAAGGGAAGGAGAAGATGGTTGCTATACAAAGCTTTGGAACTAACTTCAACAATAGGACTCCCAATACTAAATTCATTTATAGAGTAGAAGAAGTTGCAAAAGGAAGAAACTATCCTCCAAGATGACATCTCAAGATGTCATGAAGAGTATAGGGCTTTGGACACTTAGATTAAGGAGATCTTATCTTTGAGAGATTCCATTGTAATGAAGAAGAATAAAAGGGAACTTACCATTCACCACTTAAGCCAACATATTTGGAGCACTCATTGGGGAAGTTATCTATTTCATCCTTTGATGGATCTAAGAAGAGCACTCCTAGCGAATGGTTGCAAAAAATTGATAATACTTGGCACTCAAACCTATGTATAAAGAAGATACCATCAAATTTTCCACCCTACATTTGGAAGGAACTTCTCATGATTGGTGGTACTGTTGTCACATGAAACTGCACCCTAATGAACAAGGAGTTTAGTGTTCTAATGACGCAATGGAAAAAACCTCAAGGTGTGGGACCTTGTGCGAATGAGGTTGAGTCTTCGGAGAAGGCTGAATTCCTCTTCTAATCTAAGTGTAAATGTGTTAGTCTAACTGAACACATGAAAACCCTATCACTACTCTATTTTAAGATCTCACAAGGAAAGGGGATAGAAAGATAACTTGAAATGGAAATAGAGGTGATACACCAAGATATAAATTGTTCCTTCTTTATTGAAGATTGCTCAATACATCAAAAAGTCAACTAAAACACATATTCAGATATGAAGGTAAGAATTTTTACTCAAACATGCAAGAAATAGTTGTGACAATAGCTAGATTTCATTAATATAAGGCATAAATCTAGAATTTACAATGGTATAATGTAGATATATGATGTCTGCAAAAGAAAACTCTGAGAGGAGCCCAAAAGAAGAACCCCTAAAAACAGTACAAGTGTTTTTTTTAGAGATCAAGCATAATTTGGATGAATACAACCAAACCCTAACCTATCTAGGGTTAGCAGTCAAGGAGATCTAATCAAGGAAATATTTTCTCATGAAATCTATGCCAAAAAGAGTTCCTAGAGAAACCAAAACTTGTACGCCATACCCTTGTCATAAATATTTTCTTAAAAGGGCATCTAGATACCCCCATAAAATTAGGGATATGGGCATGGATCTATTAGAAGGGATAAAGCAACAACAATAAATGAGTATGAGTAACACAGAGTCCACTTGCAAAAGCCAAATAATGTATTGAATGTTGTCCTTGAAGCCCAAAAGTTGAAATCATTTTTTGAGGAAGTGGTTCAAGCATTAATGGTGTCACCTAGAAAACACGTCAAATCCGTTGAAGGTCGGGGAATCGGGCTCAAAATAAAACCTTTTCTTGGCATTAAATGGTCTAGAAATATGAAAAAGGAATCCTTCATTGGACATTGAGCATTGAGCCTACAACATATTGCTTACACATTGTTGGCATCAAATTGTCAGAGATCAGGCTTCGGGTATACCACTTGCTGCATGCTTAGAAGAAGGAAGAAGGAAGAAAGTAGCAAGAGTGAACCACAAAGTTTGAAAAGGTCACCCATTTCGGGCTTCAAATGTCAAGAAGGAGGCTTACACCTTATTGCAAAATGCAAAAAGGGTAAAGGGAAAGACCGAAGGCCAAAATGCGAAAGGAGCCATTGGGGGTTAGAGAGAAGAGTTACCTCTTATCAATGAAAGGTAAGAGGTAAAGGGGAAGGTCAAAGCTCGATGTCCAAAAAATCAACACTTAGTCGAATTTTCAAAGGAAGAAGTGAAAGTGGAAGGAAGAAAGGTGGAAGATGAAATTTCGATGTCCAAAAGCCAAAGATGGGATTTTGGGGATTGGAGATAGGGAGGAAGGATTATGCCTTGCTTGAAAAGATGAAAATCAGTAAGAGGGAAGACCAACCCTTGAAGTCCAAAAAGAAAAGATAGAAAAATCCTAAAGGATTTAATTAGGCTTTGGTGGTCAGGTGGTAGGCTTACAACTTACCAAAGCTGAAAGGTGGAAAGTGATAAGAGGTAAGACTGACCCCCAAAGTCCAACAAGTCAAGAGTTAGACAAATCTTGAAAATAATCCTTGGAACTTTGGTGATTAGGGGTAAGTCTTAAGGCTTACCAAAGGGAAGAGGTAAGGGTTAAAAGGTAAGGCCAAAGGCCGACAATCGAAACACTTATCAAAAAATGGAAGGTAAAGAAGGAGCAAGAGCGATGAAGAAGGAATGTGAGTAGAGAGGTAAGAAAAAAACTAAAAGCATGAAACTTCAATACTTACCCAATTTTAGGACCCTTCAAGGAGAATTCATGTAAATGGCCCATGTAGGATCTCTTAGATCGGTTATCAATGATGGGTCATCAAAGGGTGGCATGAAATATCAGTATTTTTGGCAATATTTTTGAGATGATTGCCTACTAATAATGTAATCTAGGGCCTTATCAGTCCATTGGACACAAATTCATGAAGGGGATTTACAAAACTAGGCCTGCCAAGGGAAAAACCCAAACATGTGCAAGCCTAAACTTAGAGGAAAGCAAAAAAATAGAACATGCATTCTCTTAAGGAGAATGTAGGGTGTGCAAAAGAACTTCATGAAAGGCAAAGAAATTAACCAATATGTACATGAATCTTAAAACCTTCAAAAATAAGGTTTTAGGTGAATCCCATTGACTGATATTGGGAGAACCTCACCATATAGCCTGGAGAGATGGAATGCATTGGCCTCCTTTCAACTAGTGATGGCATATGAACCACTCCAAATGGCACAAAATTTGGAATATCTCCTAGATTTGGCTCTATCTGCATCCCATTTTAGCACTAGATCTCCCTCTTAGAACACCCTATGGGCTGCTTTTTTCCAAAATTTCTTTTGACCTGTGCTTGATGTGTCTCTATGACTTGCATAGATCTATTCCTTGTCTCCTCCAGTTCCAAAAGCTTAGCCAACCTTACTGTCATAGAATCATTTCCTTCCAACTCTAGCTAATGTGCCAAATCAAGAGAAGGGAGCTCCAATTATAATGGTAACCTTTTATGTCTTCCATAAAATAGCATGAAAGGAGAATTACCAATTGCTCTTTTAGGAGTAATTATATCACCCCAAAGGGCTGTCCTCAGTTTTCTATGCCAAAATCTTTGATTGTCCTCAATGGTCCTCTTGATAATTCTAATGAGGTTTTATGTGAAGACTCAACTAGACCATTACCCCGAGGGTAATAATTAGATGAGGTCTTCAAGTAAATTCCATGCCTAATTGCCCAATCAATGATCTGCATACTAGTAAAAGCCTTGAAATTATCTAAAATGATGGTGGAAGGAGTGCCAAAACATGTAAAAAATCCACAAAGGAACTCCAAAACTAAAGATTCAATGTCATCCTTCAAGGCAACTACCTCATGCCAATAAAATCTAAACCCCATTGTGTAAATTATTGATCAACTTGAATGGGATAGAGAGGGAAACCAACCTTTTCTTTCCAGAAAAGAAATCACACTTCTTGCAATTTCTCACCCATTTATGAGCATCATTGAACAAGGTTGGCCAATAATAACCAAGCCTCATGACTTTTGTAGCAGTTTTCCTTGCAAAAAATGGTCATCATAGAATTCTTCCAACATTCTATTGACCTGATCTACCTCTGGGCATCTTATTATGACCCCATTGAAATCCTTTCTGAAGAGTATTTCATCCACTATGACATAGGGAATAGACTACAATCTAAAGTGTCTTCTTTTGGTCCTATCTAGACCTAGAGGATACCTACCTTCTTGCAAAAAAGGTAGTCATATAATTTACCCAGTTGTTATGGGAATCAATGTTGGGTGCTTATTGTTCTTGTAACACAAGGGAATCCTCTACAGGAGTCTCAAGTGTCAAGACAAGTTTCTCACACAACCCTTTTCCTCTCACTAGCTTGGTGATTTTGATGTCAACATCATACTCCATCACCTTGGTGATCCATCCAACCCTTTTTTCATTGATATACCTACTCAACAGAAACTCTTTAACATTAACATGGGGCACCATTAGTTGTATCTTTTTGTTAGACAACATGTGTCTAATTTTTTTCAAAGCCCTAACAACAACAAGAGCTTTCTTTTCAACATAGTTGTACTTGACCTTATAATCGTTAAGCCTTTCACTAAAGAAAGAAATGGGTTGTTCCAAATTTTCTTTGTTTAGTTGGGTTAGGATAGCTGATAGATTTGCTTCACCTCCAAAGGTATAAGAATTAAATCCTTATCATAATTAGGATTGAAAATGGTAGGAGATTGAGTAATTTATTGTTTGATATCCTCAAATCTATCTTTACCTTCCTTGGTCCATTTGAAGACCATTTTTTTCTTAAGCATAGAGGTAAAAGGTTTTACCAAAGAAGAAAGATTTGGAATTAAACTCCTCACAAAGTTAATTATGCCCAAGAAACTTTATAATCCCTTCTTGTCATTGGGAACTGGGATGGCCAAGATGGATTTTACTCTTGTAGGATCAATGACCAAGCCATCCTTTGAAACAATGTGTCCAAGAAGTTTGCCCTATTCAGTGGAAAATACACTTATTTAGATTTAGGGAAATACCATATTTCCTGCATTCTAAAATACCTATTGAAGGTGACTGAAATGGTCTCTTGCATGTTTTGAAAAAAATTGTGACATCATCCAAGTAGACAAAAACAAACTATCTGAACACACCTTGAAACACCATATTTGTGGCTCTCTAAAAATTAGCACCTACATTGGTTAGACCAAATGAAATTTAATAATAAGCATAGGTGCCCCACTTTATAGTGAATGTTGTCTTGTGTTGATCAAATCCTTGGACCAAAATTTGACTATAGCCTGAGTAACCATCTAAGAAAGAAAATATTTCTGACCCACTGAATCTTTGTAAAATATGCTCCATTTAGGGGAGGGGATAATCATCCTTTAGGGAGACTCTATTTAGATCCCTAAAATCTACACAAAGCCCGATCTCCCCATTTTCTTTGATAGATACTAAGTTTTCCACCCATGAAGAATTCTTGATAGGAAATATGATTCTAACCTCAATCAATTTGGCCAACTCTTTTCTCATTAAATGCTCAATCTTAGGATTTAGTTGGTCATCAAGGTTGAAGATACCTTCAAGGGTGATGAGATCATTTGGTAACTTACTGCTACTCAGTTGGACAATCTAATCACCATATAGATTTTACATCTTGGACTGATTTCTTTTAGAAATTTTTTCCTCCTCTTGCAAAAATTTCACTATCTATTGGTCACTATCAAAGACTTGCCATGATCTAGATTATCTAGAATAGTAGGACTCACAACAAGCTTGACATGCTTCTCTTTTTTTCTTGCAATATGTGCTGGTATGTCAAACTGAGCACTAACTGTGTCTATCAAATTTTTATTCTAATTTCTCAGAGTTGCTTGGATGGTAAAACCCTCAAATACCTCAATCAAATCCCAAACCCTATGTTTGTATAATTTGAACAGATTGTTCTTGGTTGAGCTTTGAGATCTAACTTGATGAACAACCAATTCACTATCACCAAAAACTGGCAACAATTTGATGTTCCTTTTTTATGCAAGTTGGAGACCTTGGATGAGTACTTCATACTCAACTGCATTGTTAGTGCAACTAAATTAAATCTTGAAAGATAAGTAATATTTCTCCTTTCTTGGAGTGTAAGGAAAGATTAAGGTGTAGAAAAAACTCTCCTAATGTCAAAACTCAGAGAAGAATGTAGATATGTCTTTAAATTTTGCAATTACAATTCATTAAGATGCACATGAAAGGAATAACATAATAGAGAAATAATCACATACACAATTGGACACCAGATTTACATGGGAAAACTCTTACAGGAGAAAAACCCACCACACCAAAGAAAAATCACTTGTATTACAGTAATTGAATTACATACAAGTTATAGAATCTCCTTTTAGATAATCAATGTCACAACAACAACATTTCCCTGATTAACCTTGTACAAAAATTTTTTTGATCACACTTCATTATGTCTTACTGTTTTAATGCTTATACAACATACAGTTCAAAAAACTAGCTATTTGAACCTTTGATCAGTTGCAATACACTGCAATTTATCCCATAGCCATGGTCGATTCATTCTCTCAACCAACAGTTTAGTTTAGCTTCTTTCAATTGCATCACGTATCGGTGAGACACTAGTCTGTGTCTCACCAATGCCAAACCATCCATTTGACAATCAAACACTACACAGTCTTCTATCAATCTACTGGTCTGACAGGGTAAAGTATCACTAACCAAAAGACCATTGGGCTAAGATCCTGCCTTGGAGGAAGTCTCCAAAGCTCCTTCAACAGTTCATGTCATATCGATGAAGTTCCTTCTTGTTCATCTCATCGGGAAGACTTACACCGATTGATTCCATCGGGCAGACCAATACAGTCAGGACGATAATCTAAAGCTAGGCCGAAGACCCAGGTTACTCTGATGCCACTTAGGAATGGTCCATCGATAGGACTTACTCTGATCCCAATCCATTGACCAGACTTCAACCATTGGACGAAGATCTTAAGGTTGGGCCGAAGTCATGTTTCACATCGATGAAGAACCATCGACAAGACTTACGCCGACCATATCCCATTGGTTGGACTTCTCCTATCGGTTTGATCTTCCCAAGTCTAATCGAAGACCAAAGTTACCCTGATGGAGTACCGTCGATGAGACTCTCACCGATCATCACATGTAGATTAGACTCCTACATTCGTCGAGAGATAGAGAACTTGTGTCGACCACTCAGGTCATACCGATGGATCTCGTCGGCAAGACCGACCATTAGTCACACCGACATGATCATTTCAATCCTTCAAAACCAACCTGCTTGTCGGCAAGACATTCCAAGAGTCTCACCAATTTTGCTCTTTCAGGAGTTTTATGTCAATAATTTTGAGGCACATTTTCCAACAATCTCCCACTTGTCAAAGATCTTACTGACACCTCCAAAGCATTCAGAAACTATGAGATTCATGGGCCCCAAGGCCCATAGAACTTGCACACCACCTGTACTTGTCTTTTCTCATTGGTTTCATCAATGCATCTACAATATTTTCCAGAGTATCCACTTTTTCTAAACAAACCTTTCCATCCTCCACCATATCTTGTACAAAGTGATATTGCACATCAATATGTTTCATCCTGGCATGGAAAGTAGGATTTTTCACTAGACAAATAACACTCTAATTGTCATAGTAAATTGTAATCTGCCCTGCATCAAACCCAATGTTAGAACCCACAAGTTTTAACCAGATTGCTTCTTTACAGGTGTGTGTAGATGTCATGTATTTTTCCTTCATAGTGGACAAAGTGACTACAACCTACCATTTACTCATCCAACTAACTGCACCACCATTCACCATGAAAATAAATCCACTAGTGGATCTTCTATTGTTAGTGTCCCCTACCCAATCGGAATCCACATACCCATGAATGCTGAGATTCCTTTGTGATCCAACAAAATTTCCATGGTAACACAAAGCATAATCTGAAGTGCTCTTCAGATATGTAAACACTCTTTTCACAACATCCCAATGCGGCCTTCCTGGATTGGCCATAAAATGACTAAGTACTCCCACTACTTGGGCAATGTATGGCCTGGTACATACCATTGCATACATTAAACTACCAACTGCACTTGCGTAAGGCACCCTGGTCATGTCCTCCATCTTAGTAGGAGATTTTGGACAATCTTCAATAGATAGCTTCATTCCCTGCAAAAATGGAACAACTAGTTGCTTGCAATTATTCATACAAAATCTCTCTAGAATAGTGTTAATATACTTACTCTAGTTGAGCCAAAGTTTTCTACTCTTTCAGTCCTTGGTTATTTCCATCCCTAGAATATACCTTGTTGCACCCAAATCTTTCATTTCAAATTTTGCAGACAACTGAGATTTTAGATCAGAAATCATAAACTAATATTCCCAATGAATAACATATCATCCACATAGAGGGAAATTATTAAAATATGATCATTCTCAGCTTTGTAATACACACAATGATCAGATTTTGATCTTAAAAATCCCAATGACAAAAAAAATGTGTCAAAGTTTTGGTACCACATTCTAGGAGATTGTTTTAATCCATACAAATATTTTTTCAACTTGCAAACCAAATTTTCTTTACCTTTTTTCACAAAGTGCTCTGGCTGGGACATATAAATTTATTCTTCAAGATCACCATGAAAATATGTTGTCTTCACATCCATATGTCCGATCTCTAAATCATATGTAGTTGCAAGTGACAAAAGAAATTTGATAGATGTCAACTTTGCTACTGGAGAAAAAATTTGCCCATAATCAATTCCCTCTACCTAGGAATATCCCTTTGCAACCAACCTTGCTTTATAATTTACAACACAACCATCCAGACCAATTTTCTTTTTAAATACCCATTTGCAACCCACATGCTTTCTACCTTCAGGCAATGGAACCAAATCCCAAGTATCATTTTCCCTTAATGATGCCATTTCTTCATTCATGACTTCCAACCAGGAATCTAAATCATACATTTCAGTTACCTCTTTTATAGTCCTAGGCTCATCCTTATTAGTAATCAAAGCATAGGCACAACTAGAATCCAACACAGAGAATCCATACCTATCTGGTTGTCGCCTTTCATGTGTAGACCTCCTCACAGGTTGAGGCTGAGGACATTGTTCATCATCTTGCTCAGAACTTTTAGAGCTGCTTGAGCTCTCCTCAGATTCAGGTATGTTTTGAATTTTTAATTCCTCTTTATCTGGTGTGGGAGGAATTTCAACTAAATCCTCTTTGTTTTTTTATTTTGTCTCTAATTGCAGATCCAAAGTAGAAGGCTTCAGCTCACAAAAAATAACACTTCTGTTGTACAAATTCTTCTTAGTCTCAGGATTCCTAAGCTTGTATCCTTTAATGCCAGCGCTATAGCCAATAAAAATACATTTAATATCCTTGTTGTCCAATTTATATCTTTTTCATTTGACACATATGCATATGCTTCACAGCTAAAAACACAGATATGTCTTAGAGAGGGCTTCTTTCTAGACCATGCTTCCAAAGGTGTTTTATCAACAAGAGAAGAGTTAGGGGAATGATTTATTAAGTAACATGTTGTTGTAACTTCCTTAGCCTAGAATCTCTCCTCCAAGCCAACACTACTCAACATACTTCTTGCCCTTTCCATCACCGTCCCGTTGAACCTTTATGTTGAACCTTTCAGCAACTCCATTTTGCTACGGAGTGTAGGGTGTAGTTTTATGTCTTTTAATTCCATGATATTTGTCGTACCTTTCAAACTCATCAAAAGAAAACTCACAGTCCTTAAACACTTTATTTTTCTTCTAATCTGGTTTTCCACAAGGTTTTTAAATTCCTTAAAATGATTGAACACTTCTGATTTACTTTTTTTAAAATACACAAATGCCCTTCTCGAATAGTCATCAATAAAAGAAACATAATATTTAGATTTTGATAACGAAGAAACATTCACTGGACTACACACATCAGAATGAATGTAATCAATTATACCAAAAGATTTATGAGGACTGGAATAAAATGAAACACAGTGTTGTTTGCCATATATACAATGTTCACAAAATTCAAATTCAAGGTTATAGTCATCAAGCCCTTCAACCGAGTTTTTATTTTTCAAGGTTTTTAAACCTTTTTCTCCAATGTGGCCAAGCCTATGATGCCACAAAATTGTTTTCTCAACTAGAAACTTCATCTCCAAAGAATTAGCCCCCGTTGGAACAATCACCCCTTTCCCTACATGTTCAGATTTACATGGTTTTTTAGAAGCACTGTTGCATTGAACTGCATTGGCATCCAACTTATATAGAGTACCAATTCGAGCACCCTTTTCCAACAACATAGAGCCTCTTTTCATCTTAAAAACACCATTAGAGAAAGAGATCTGTACACCAACATCATTCAGCTTACTAACAAAAATTAAATTTTGAGCCAGACTTGGTATATGCATTACATCATTGTTTCCTTTCACTCTTCCATCAGGGAACTAAATTCTGACTCTTCCACGACCAACTGTTTCCAAAGATGAATCGCTTTCCAAATATACCTTTCCACCATCGTATTTTTCATACTTTGTGAACCAGTCTCTATGAGATGTCATGTGGAAAGATGCTCTAGAATCAATCAGCCAGACATCATCTGATGCTTGAGTTGCCAAGGCTGCAATGAAGGAATCTGATTTGCTTTGAGAAGAATCATTGTCAGAAGAGTTCTTCTTCTTCTTCTTCTTTTTCTCCTCTTTGCAATCCTTTCATAAATGACCAGGCTACCCATAGTTTTAACACTTCACCTTGGATTTCTTTCCAGGAGAATTTGATCTCCCTTCTGATTTAGATTTGGACCTCTTGTCCTTCTTCTTTCCCTTTTCTTTCGATCTTCCTCGAACAGAAAGAGCTTCCTTTGCCATCTCAGAAGATTTCTTCTCATCTCTTCTGATAACAAAGAAGGAACAACATCTTCCATCTTAAAAGTGGATTTCATACTCCCAATAGTCATCACCAAGTGATCCCAAGAATCCTTCTTATTCTTCTTCTTCTTCTTTTTCACCTCTTTGCAATCCTTTCAGAAATGACCAGGCTACCCACAGTTCCAACACTTCACCTTGGACTTCTTGCCAGGAGAATTTGATCTCCCTTCTGATTTATATTTGGACCTCTTGTCCTTCTTCTTTCCCTTTTCTTTTGATCTTCCTTGAACAATAAGAGCCTCCTTTGCCATCTTAGAATATTTCTTCTCATCTCTTCTGATAACAAAGAAGCAACAATGTCTTCCATCTTAAAAGTGGATGTCATACTCCCAATAGACATCACCAAGTCATCCCAAGAATCCAACAAAGAACATAACAATAGCATACAAAAATATTCTTCATCAATCTTCACACCCATAGATGCTAACTGAGCAATCAACATGTTAAAAGCATTCAAGTGATCAACAAAAGATACTCTTCTCTGTATTTTCAAAGAGTACAAATTCTTCCTTAAGAACAAATTATTCACCAGGGACTTGCCCTAATAACTATCTCCCAGTCTTTTCCATAAAGAAGATGTAGTCTTCTCTTCATGAACATTTAGAAGAATAGAGTCTACCAAATAGAGCCTTATCAACCCCTTTGATTTTTAATTTTCCAATTCTCATTCTTCTTGCTTCATGCTTGAAGGTTTCATTCCAGACACAACATTCCAAAGATCATGATCAACCAACAAATCTTCCATTTTGAGTTTCCACAACTCAAAATTGCTTCCATTGAATTTCTCAATTTCAAACTTTCCTGATGTACTTGCCATTGCCATCTCAATCTATAATTTGACAATTACTAGACTTCTACAAAACTCCCACTGAATAGAATTGACACGAAAAACCCAACCTACCCACAAGGATAACATAACTAGCTAGGCTCTGATACCACTTGTAAGGAAAGCTTAAGGTGTAGAATAAACTCTTCTAATGTCAAAACTCAGAGAAGAATGCATATATGTCTTTAAATTTTGCAATTATAGTTCATTAAGATGCACATGAAAGGAATAACAGAATAGAGAAATAATCACATACAAAATTGGACACCAAATTTATGTGGGAAAACCCTTATGGGAGAAAAACCCACCACACCAAAAAAAATCACTTGTATTATAATAATTGAATTACATACAAGTTACAGACTCTCCTTTCAGATAATCAATCTCACAACAACAAAATTTCCTTGATCAACCTTGTACAAAACAAATTCTGATCACACTTCGTCATGTCTTACTGTTCCAATGCTCATACAACATACAGTTCAAAACACTAACTATTCGAACCTTTGATCAATTGCAATACAATTTAATTTATCCCACAACAATGGTCGATTCGTTCTCTCAACCAGCAGTTCGGTTCAACTTCTTTCAATTGCATCATGTATCGGTGAGACACCAGTTTGTGTCTCACTAATGCCAAACCATCCATTTGACAATCACACACTACACAGTCTTCTATTGCTCTATTGGTCTGACATGGTGAAGTCTCACTGACCAAAAGACCATCGAGTTGAGATCCTAACTTGGAGGAAGTATCCAAAGCTCCTTTGATAGTTCATGTCATATTGATGAAGTTCCTACTTGTTCATCTCATCGGGAAGACTTACACTGATTGATTCTATTGGGTAGACCAATATAGTCAAGACAATCATCTAAAGCTAGGCCGAAGACCCAAGTTACTCCGATGCCACTCAGGAACGGTCATCGACAAGACTTACTCCGATCCCAATCCATCGACTAGATTTCAACCATTAGACGAAGATCTTAAGGCTAGGCCGAAGTCATGTTTCACATCGATGAAGAACCATCGGCAAGACTTACGCCGACCATATCCCATCAGCCAGACTTCTCATGTTAGTCCAATCTTCCTAGGTCTAAACAAAGACCAAAGTTACCCTAATGGAGTACCATTGACAAGACTCTTGTTGATCATCACCTATCGGTCATAATCTTACATTCATCGAGAGATAGAGAACTTGCGCTGATCACTCAAGTCATACTGATGGTCTTGTCGGCAAGAATGACCATTAGTCATAGTGACATGATCATTTAAAACCTTTAGAATCAAATTGCTTGGCGACAAGACATTCCGAGAGTCTCACTGATTTTTCTCTTTTAGAAGTTTCATGTCAGTAAGTTTGAGGTACATTTTCCAACATGGAGATACCAACATTACACCAACACCAACACTAGTACCATTCTTATTTCTAGAACCATCAAAAAACATCTACCGCAATACCCCTAGATCCTCTTGAGTTTTTATGAGATTGGGGATAGTAGCATCTTCTTCATGAATGCAATAGGTGCCAAGACCAGTCTCCTCCACCTTGACAATAGTTAATGGGTCAAATTTTAAAGCATTTCCCCATTCATCCAACAAACAATCAGGTACCTCCTCTATAGGATTGGTAGGATCATGAATAGAACACTCATACTTTTGATCATGCAAGATACAATTCATGTTTATTGGACTAGGAGTGTAAGGCTCTAGATGATCCTTTTCTACGCAATCAAATTTGATGGTTGCTTTAGTACCATATCTAGTTCTAAATAACATGTGAGACCAATCAACAAATAAGTATCCACCTATCTTAGCAGTGAAATCTCTAGACAAACAAATGGAAAAATGAGCGGGGAGGTCTATGACTAAAATATCTCACAACACATCATAGCCAGGGAATGTATGCAATGTCAATTTTAGGTTCTTAATTACTCTCACTATTTTCATATTAGTGCCATCTAATTGTAAAACCTTCCTGGCCACCGATTCATACTTGATGCCAAGGATGTCAACAATCTCCTTAGGTATAACATAACTACTTTCCCCTAAATCTATCATACAGTTGTGTACTATATGATTTCCAATAATTAGAGAAAGATAGAAGGGAGGTGGCTTACTAATTTTTCTAGAGTTCCCTTCTTCTTTAGGTTGCACCAAGCTGCACGATGGAGTAGTCTAATCCTTTTCTTGTACATCACCTGATTGCTTATGCTATTTCAAAGCCTGATGTAGCAAATCTCTTTGTGATGGAATGGATAAAGACTCCCACATAGTAACATTTAGATTGGATCTCTTCATTTGATCCACTATATTGAAAGGAAGCTGACTAGTTTTAGAGGGAACCTTTAGAACAACAAGGTCTATTTTGGTTGCTTGGGTGATCTTAGATTGCTCTATTGTTTGCCCGGGCCTACTAGTAGGTTGATTTGATTTTGGAATGTCTTCTACTCTACCTGTTGGTGCAACATCTATAGCATGTTGAGGTTGTTGAGAGATTGATGCCTGCCTAACCATGGAAGATGCACCAACCTCCATTCCTCTTTCTTTGATCTTGTATTCTAAGCTATTGTATCAATAGATGCTTGATTCACACCATAGAAATATTCTTGATTCCAATTGAGCAATGAGGAGTCCTCATGTGCATGATTTTGACCACTAGAAGCTAATTGATTTGTGCCAATTTGTTGCCTTGAAGTAGAGGTTTCATTTTGAACCACTAGAGTTAGTATAAAATCTCCATTTTTGTAAGAATTTTGATTACGATATCACTCACAAGTGTAACACCACTCCTGCTCTTGGGCTAGATGATTTGCACTGGGACCAAAGACTTAGTAGTGCTAGTAGCAGGTGGATGTATGGTATTCAGGGTTTTAGTATGATTCCACTGACTTTGTCCTTGATAAGGTGGCCTATTTTGTTGATAACCTTAACCTTGAGGCTAATAGGGTTTATTGTTTTGAGCTTGATGCCTCTTAATTGTCACCAAATCATTACCAAAAATTTTCAACAAGGTTTTAACTTCATTCAATTCATTTGAAGGAGAAACAAAAGTAAATGGTTAGTTGATTGAAGCAACTAGAGTAGGAGCCATTGTTGGATGTGAAGGAAGCTTAGGAAATAAAGGCATTGGTGGCATAGGAGATATCTTTCTAGCTTGAACAAAAACATCACTATTGAGATATTTTAAGAAATAAAGGAAGGCATACTCAGGAGAAGGTTTCACTAAGGTAGGGATTCTATCCCATCTTTTGAAATCTATAATTGAAATCACTCATGAATTCATGAGGTTCTCTTTTGATTGTTTTCAATTATTCTATTAGGGACAAATAGTCACTTTTTGATTCAAATTTATTGCATAATCTCTCACCTAACTCATCCCAATTGTGAATGGAGTTGGGTGGAAATCCTCTAGACCACTACAATGCTTTACCCTTAATTGAAGTGGAAAGCAATCTAACAACCACATCATCTTTTGTCACATCATGCATTGAGCATATATTTGCCACATCTATGATGTTCTCTGCTAGAGTTCTGGATGTTTCACCAGTGAAATAGGGAATTCTTTTGAGGGAATTGAATGGTATATCATTTTTTGAGCTAGAATCAAAGAGCTTCTACCACTAAAAGATACAAAGAGTTGATTCCTGGGAAAAACCATATGAAATAATTTCCTATGTGTATGAGAAACAAGTGTTCTGGCTTGGGAAAATCTATGCACAAGTGGAGTAGATTGAGCTCTAGGAGATGGATTTGATCTTCTATCTCTCCTAAAGGGTGATGAAGACTATCTATACCTTCTTCTAGAAGAAAAATATGGTAAATATGGTAGTTTAGTATATTGGAAGTTACCTCTAGAAGATGTTCAGGTATGAAATTTGGGCATGAATGCACATGTACACCTTGTAACTAGGAGTTCTGGGTAGTAGTTCAGTCACTAGGTACTTTGTTTGAACAAAGAGTCACCATTTACTTTGTTTGATAGCCTCTTCAAGGATAGAATGTTGAGAGCAACACCACTCTCTCAACAAGATGAAGTGAAATTTCTTCTTATCCCATTGGGTGTGCCAAAAAATGTTGTCACATAAAACTACACCCTATTGAGCAAGGAGTTCAATGTTCTAATGACACAATGGAAAAAACCTCAAGGTGTTGGACCTTGAATGAATGAGGTTGAGTCTCTGGAGAAGGCCGATTTTCTCTTCTAATCTAAGTGCAAATGTGTTGGTCTAACCTAGCACATGAAAACCCTATCACTGCTCTATTCTAACAACTCACAAGGAAAAAGGGATAGAAAGAGAACATGAGATGGAAATAGAGGTGATACACCAAGATAGGAATTGTTCCTTCTTTGCTTAAGATTGCTCAATACATCAACAAATCAACTAAAACACATATTTAGACATGAAGATAAGAATTTTTACTCAAACATGTAAGAATTAGTTGTGACAATAGCTAGATTTCATTAATATAAGGTGTAAAGCTAGACTTTACAATGGGAGAATGTAGAGATACAGTGTTTGCAAAAGAAAACTATGAGAGGAGCCCAAAAGAAGAATCCCTAAAAAGAATACAAGTGTTGATTTTATGTATCAAGCATAACTTGGATGAATACAACCAAACCCTAACCCAACATGGGTTAACAGACAAGGAGATCTAATAAAGGAAATAAATGCTCATGAAATATGCATAGAAAAGAGAGCTCAAAGAAACCAAGACCTGCACACCATACCCTTTCAATAAATATTTGCTTGAGAGTGCATCCAAATCCCCACATAAAATTAGGGATATGGGCATGGATCCATTAGAAAGGACAAACACCAACAATAAATGAGTATGGGTACCACAAAATCCACTTGCAAAAGTTAGAGAATGTATTGAATGTTGTCCTTGAAGCCCAAAAGTTGAGACAGGTAGCTAAGGAAGTGGTTCGACCATTAACGTAATCACCCTAAAAACATGTCAAATTTGTTGAAAGGTCAAGGCATTGAGCTCAAGAGAAAACCTTTTCTATGCCCTAAATGGTTTGGAATTGTGAAAAAGGAATCCTTTATCAAACATTAGGTGTTGAGCTTGCAACATACTGCTTACACATCATTCACATCAGACTATCAAAGATCAAACTTTGGGCATACCACTCACCGTATGCTTAGAAGAAGTAAGAAGGAAGAAATCAACAAGTGCAAATCATAAAGTTTGAAAAGGTCACCCTTTTTGGGCTTCGAAGGTTGGGAAGGAGGTTTATGCCTTATCATAAAATGCAAAAAGGGTAAAGGGAAAGACCAAAAGATGAAATGTGAAAGGAGCCATCAGGGGTCAAAGAGAAGAATTACCTCTTACCAAAGAAAGGTAAGAGATAAAGGAGAAGGCCGAAGCTAGATGTCCAAAAAGTTAACTATTACCAATTTTAACTACAACTCAATTGGCAGAGCTGATTAGTTTTGATTCATTTTAAAAGTGAAAGTTTCACTTTAATTTCTGCATTGCCTAAGCTACTATTCGTACCAAATTTTATCAGGGTTCAGTTTTGGATTGAAATTGTTTTAAGTAGGCTGAATTTTAGAGTTATTATTTAATGCCTTGCAACATAAATGGAGTACAAAAGAGAATGTATAAATGATTAAGCATATTGCTTTCATTTATTTTACAAAGTTCATTCATATTACAGTATTTCATTTGTTTTGCAAATACAAATGAATTGCACAAATTGCAATTGTTACATTTATTTTTAATAGAAGTGGAAAAGAGAAGCTAAATGTACCACACAAGCCGTGGAGATAGCCAAAACAATAAATTATAAGAAATGAATTATACAACTGAAGGTAAAAGAAAAGAAGTAGATAACATAGGGCATATCCATCATTGCCTGTTTGTCAATCTTCAATTAGCCTCCTTGCATCTATCCCGTCTTTGCTACCACTTTGGAGTGAACCTACATCATGGGAGAGGATTTTTAGAGCTCTTGATATGAACTACACTATACGCTCTACCAACAGAGATATAATCCATTTCTTGCAATACATTGAATCAACTAAAAAATGAAGAGTACAATAACGAGAGCCAAAAAATGAAATGTCATAGAGGTACTTAAGCTTCATTGTTTTTATGCTAACATTATTTATTTCTTGTGAAAGTATAGGAAAAGCCATGTTTCTGTTATATTTTGGAGATTTAAAGCATTTGGTGTAACACGGGCTCCCACAAGGGTTGAGCTCAACATGCTGCCCTTTAGCAACGAATAAGGGTTTTTTGTGAAAGAAAACAACTCAAAATTGCTTAAAAGGAAGATACATCTGAAGGAGTATATCATAGCTACTGTAAATGCCTAAGTAATGTATCATCTAGGAATGCCAAGACAAGAAGTGCAGTGAATTGAAAATCATAAATGATCAATTTCTTATACAAATACAAGGAGTGCATATGGCTATCATAAGGGTGTTTATCCATGCTAATAGTGTTGTTTTAAAAGTTCACACTGAATGGAACAAAAAGTTTTTCATTTCAATGAGGAGTGATAGTGAACATGCATACATAATGCCTTGTTTACAAATGATCAATAAGCAATTGAGGCAATTCAAGAAAGTTTCAGAACACTTTCATCATGATATATTTCTGAATCTTCTATGCATAAAAACCATAATTTCATGCTTAACATTTTCACTCATAAAGATTATAAAAATGCATGAAGAGTAGCATAAAGCTATGGTCTCTATCAAGTATGGAGCTACAAGATGCAACCTTTTGCTAAAGGAACAGTTTCAAGCAAGCAATGCAATAATATCCATAGTGACACTTGAATGCATAATCAACTTGTATATTTAAAGAGGCTTCAAGTTGGGGTAAAGATGTATATTCTAATGAAGCTACAACAGTAAGAGGAGTGTGAGGTGAAGTCATGTATCTATTCCATGTGAATTAATGCCATGTCAAATCAAGGTTTTCAGGTGAATGAAAACACATCATATCTAATGTTCTTTCCAAAAATGCATATAACCAAGGGGAAAATGGTGAAAACAGTGCTATAGGCCATGACCTGGAGGGGTTCTGAAAACCCATGTAATGGAGAGCTCACACAATGTTTCCATTCAATAACAATGTCTTAAGTGTTCATTCAAAAAAAAGTGAAAGAATGTACAATGGCCGTTGCCAATACAGATTGCCAAGTGGTAGAATTACGTAAATTTCACATTTGTCTACAGGAAGAATCTTGTTAAAGCTTTATATTGAAACAATGTTTAGGAGAAACAAAAAACGTAGCAAGATTTCTTCATGAAGCTTGAAACCCATTTAGGGTTTTAAATACAAAATAGATATAAGGAGAAATGACCAAGGTTCGAGCCTCTTTACAACACAAAATGGCATCTTCAAAGCAAGTGAACCCATGGCCTGTACAATGGCCTTCCACATTTTTCACAATGTTCATATCTTTCTTGCAAAAAAAAAGCTTTTATAAGCTTTATTTAAGTGGAAAATGCAAGGAAAATAAAAGAGAAATGGAAAATTACTATCATGTATCTATAGAAGAGCTTCACAAATCAGTGAATGAGCCATCACATATAGCTCCAACAGAGCCTCTACAAATGCCTCAATCAAGTCTCATATGGCGGCCATAGGGAGTAGTAGAGAATGAAGACACAACAAAACACAAAAGGCCATCAAAACTACTCTTAGCCGCAACCTATAGGCCCTTTATTCTCCATCAAATGAATTGAAAATGCATCAAAATGTAGAGGAGATTAACTTAACAGTAGGTTGCAAAGTGAATCGACGGGAATGGACAAGCAAAGAGCTCGAATGGTGGCCTCAAATCTCGAACCCTAATCTCCCCATGGCGGCAGTTGCAAAACCATATTTCCTCTAGAGTCAACATTGCAAATGGAATGCTATTGTTTAAGGATTCAAAACTTTTGTTGTTAGGGTTTCATTTAACCTAAGTCACCTTTGGCATTTTTACCACATTCATTTAACTTATGCCTCAACTAATGCTTTGGTGTTTTCCACGACTTAGTCTTAGGTTTATTAATGCCTTAATATCTTTTCATTATTTAAGTCTAGGTCGGCCTTAGGAGTTTGATAATATTAATTTAAAAATATGCCTTAGGTTTTTTGGAGAATAATCAAAATTTTTAATGCCTTAGGTATTATCATTTTCATTGATTTAATAGAAATCAATTAAGGGCCTTGGGTAAATATTGGTCGAAAGTTTTTATGATTTTTCAGAAAAAAATCAAATGTAATAGAGATATTTAAAAGAGTTTATTTTTGCAAAGATTTTCTAAAAATCTTAATTGCAAAAAATTAGGGCGAATTGAGAAGTTAAGCATTTGAGCTTTATCTTGTTATAATACTGCAAATTGTAAAGAAACAAAATTATAGCAATATTTTATAAATTGCTTTATTTTTGTTATTTTTAGCAGTTTAATGAAAGCAAAGAAAGGTGGCCAATATCTTGATGTTGAATTTTCCTGGGTGAGTTCCAAAAGATGACAACAAATTAGGTTTGTTTTTTCTAGTTTTAAAGCAAATTGAGCCTAATTTTGGAACCTTTTTGGATGGACATGTAGAAAGTGGGAAATTTCCACTTTTATTACTCAGTATGGAGCAGTTTTGGAGGCTTTTTTCTCAGCTTTTCTCTTGAGCTCAGAAATTGAGTTTTGGAGAGTTATATTTTAGAGAAAAACTTAGTTTTTTTCTCAGTTCAAATTATTGCTTCTTCCTCTCTTGTTCATGTAGAGAGTTTTGTAAGCTTAATATTTTATACTCAAACTTTGGCATACTCCTTCAGTTTAATAAAAGAAACATTCCTATCTCCAATTTCTATCTCTTTTGCAATATTAGTATGATGTTTCCATTGTGATTCTATTTACAGATCCTTTTTTATGTCCTATTATTGCAGATTATTGGTACAAAAAGTTCATACAATGTAGGTTGTATGTTGTGTTTGAATCCAAACCTTCATGCAAATCAATTATGTGTTGTGTGTTCATGATAGATTGTGAAGTTATGGCTGTTTTCTGAGAACTGTTTGTGGGTAGAATATCAAATTCATCATTAAGTTTTGGTGAATTATCTTGGTTTAGAGTTTTCATATTTTAGTCATATCTTTCTATCCCTTTCCTAGAAAGTCATTTAGAGTAGGTAGTTTCATTCAGAGAAGCAACTCACTCTAGAGATTCCTTCTTCACACAGATCACCCACATCTGAAGAGGGTTTCCATGTTTCAATAGATAGTTAAGTATTTTTTAAGCTTATCATAGTGTGCATATATGATTGATAATAGTTTTTGGCATGCCCAACAGGACACTGAACTAATTTTAGTGTGCTTAAACATAATTTTCCTTGCTATTTTGGTATGTGCAGCAGAGTTTTAGCCTTCTGGAGGTGAAAAAAAATGACATACCTGGCAGCTCCCTTCATTGGTTTTGCAAGCAGACCTAAGTGCTGGTATGATATAAAATAATCTTTTCACTCCATTTTCCAACTTTTACATGAGAAAAAATGTCAAATATTTATAGGCAATATGAATATCATCTGCCATATCATGAAATCCCTGCTTATCCATCTCCATATCAGCCATGCCAGCATAATCATTATGTTGGTTTCAATCCCTTGGCTTCTCAAAACTAGCATGCACAATATAATTACCACCCACCCGCCCCGACCCAGCATCCACCTCGGCCTTCATATGCTCAAAATCAGCCCCAAAGTTTTGAAGACTTGAGCTTCAAAAATATAAGGCTGAACTATGAAAGGGAGATGAGTGAAATAAAGAGCCAAAGAAATTAGATATATTAGCAGGAGGAGATTGCAAACATAAAGGGTATGTTGCATGACTTCACAAAACAAGTAGAGGAGATCAAGAAGCAACATGAGTACAATCAGTAACAGGAGGAGATGGCTTACCAAGCCTATCTCTATGAGCAAGAGCTGGAGGCACAAAGGCACAAAATCCAAGCTACTCCGAGAGTCCCAAACCAACTTGTGCAAGAAGAGGCTTTTAAGTATCAATTCCCAAGCTTTAGACAAAGTGAACCTCTGTATACTCCTGAAGTTGAGATTCCAAGTTTTAGCCAAGATAAAATCTTTAACTTCTCAAGCCAGCCTCTCAATCTTGGGATACCAAGTTTCAGAAAAGCCCATTCCTTGCACGTTGAGAAAAATAATCAGGTTGAACCCAATATTGTTGCAGAACAACCCCTTGAGCGATATTATTTTCTGTAAGAAACCCAAGAAGCCCCTCAAGTTTTCATATCTGATGAACCCAAGAATGAGCCCTTTGATTAGGATACTTTACTCCACATCGAGAATCTTAGAAAGGTAAAACCATTGTGTTCAACTTTGGAGGTATATCGGTTGCAACAACAAAAGATAGAACAAGAAAATGTTCCTCTTGATGAGTCTTTGTCTGTTTTGACTAATGGGCTTCCTACTTTTACTGAGGAAGATGAACATGTTTCAAAATTTATCTCAAAGGATCAAGTAGTACACCACGATATCGATAATTATTTTGAGGTGTCTAGCTAGCACAGTGACAAGGAGGATCTAGAAAATCAGGAGCAACTGTAGGACAAGATAGAGGAAGCTGTAGTCGAGGAAGAAAAAATTCTAGATCAAGGAGTGGCTAAGAGTTCTCAAGATTTGACCGACCTATTTGAGGAACTACCCATTTTTGTGGATGATGAAGAATGCATACCTCAGTTCACACCCCTACTAGCTCTAGGGAAACAGGAAGAGGTTCAAAACTTTGGTGTTTCGATACCTCAAAAGGGTTGTAATAAGGTAACGAGCAATCTCCCTTCACAAGAAAATGGAAATGAGAATGTAGATGACATGTTTTGGGAGGACCTCAAGACTTTTTTTTCAAGCTTAGATGTCAAGCAGCCATCTTCTGAGGGAGAAAGTGTTCAACAAAAGATTGAGAAGACAAAGGAGGATGTCCAAACCCAAGGTTTGATTAAATTATTTGAGGTGTTTCCTTTGTGTATCAATAGTGATGAAGAGAATGTGTGTGAACTAGAGAAGTTGTTGAGATGTGATCAACAAAATGAAGAAATCCATTCAGACAAAGGATTGGTTAGTGAACAGATAAATGAGAGCATCCCTAATTTGCATAGTCAAGAAGTTGGGATAAATGCATACACTATCCAAGCGGGGCAAAATCATGGCACTTCTTTTCAAGATGATCTCAATCAGGAAAATGAGATTGAAATAACAGATAACCAACTAGGAACTAGTTATAGAAGTTCAAATTTCATCCTTTCAAGAGGATTCCCTATTAGGGATTTGGCTAACAAGGGTGCCAATGAGATGCAACAGACTATCAGTGCACTCGGGAATGAGATTGCAACCAAAGAGCACCAAATTCAACCCATCCATTCATGGAAAGCTAGAGGTATGTTTGATCAATTTCACAAGATTTGTGCCTTTGGTTGCAATCTTCATATTGTATTACAACAGTGCCAGGGCCATGTTATTTATTTTCATTTCTTATTGTCAATCTACAAGCAATTAGAGCATCCTCAGTTGGTCCGAAAAGGCAATTGATTTTCAAAACCGGTTAACGACTTTGTTTAGACAATCATCTTCATTGGTTAGTCTAGATTAGAATAGTTTATCTGCAAATAAGTGCTTGACGCACGTTTCCTTTTAGTATTTTTCTTTCCAAAAGCGTTGTTGTGCATGTTTGGTTCACCATCAGGGCATGTTAGTTTTCTTTCAAAATTGTTCGGTTTTGTTTTTCTGCTCTTTGGAGTGTTACAGTTTGTGTTTATGAGTTTCATGGAGGGGTAGATTATGACTTCGTGCCCAATGGAGGTATTTAAGGAAACTGGTCAAATGCTTAGCAGGCAAGCATTTAGTAGAAATTTCCAAAATATTACCAATTTTCACTATAGCTCAATTGGCAAAGCTAATTAGTTTTGATTCATTTTAAAAGTGAAAGTTTCACTTTAATTTCTACATTGCTTAAGCTACTGTTCATACCAACTTTTATCAGGGTTCAGTTTTGGATTGCAATTGTTTTAAGTAGGATAAATTTCATAGATTATTCAATGCCTTGTAGCATAAATGGAGTACAAAAGAGAATGCATAAATGATTAATCATATTGCTTTCATTTATTTTAAAAAGTTCATTCATATTACAGTATTTCACTTGTTTTGCAAATACAAATGAATTACACAAATTGCAATTTTTACATTTGTAAGCGTGGATAAGGTGTAAAGCACAATACACACTTCTTAATACGACATTATATCAAAGACAAAGCTAATTGAATCAATTTAAAGCAATAATCTACTGAAAGCGTCATATTGTTCTCTATCTCCAAAGATTTATTAAATCATTGTGGCTCTCAGATTGTGAGTGCACTATGATTTTTAAAATGACAATTCAAAGAACGAGATGGATGTTAATGCAATGATATGGAGCTTAATGTGATAATACTAGATGATAAAGAAATTAAACTAGTATGAATTGACATGGAAACAGATAAATGCAGCTATAGGAGGCAACCATGATATGAAAGCTTGATTGCTGGATGCTGGATGCTTGATGCTTGATATGCTTGAATTCCTACAGAATAAGAGTGCATAAGTTAGATTATCTAGATCCTTTTCTTGGTTCAATGAGGCTTTATTTATAGATTTCCTGGCTGTAGAAATGCACAGGGATGGCATTGAGAGGCTTGGATTCAATCTGGAGGATTGAATGGTGAAAGATGGAGGAGATTGAGAGAATTTTGGTGATTGTCTCTACCCATGAAAACACCAGGCAAGAGAAGAGGAAGGATTGATGGAGGAGGATTGAGAGAAGATTTTGGAATTTGTCTCCAATTTGTCTCCAAAACTTCCCGTGAAGTTTCAAAGCATTAATTGTGACATAATTTAGACATAAATTAGACATAGGATATCTAATTCATTTTTGAGGAAATATAGATGGAATATTATTTATGCCTTTATTCAAATATTTTGATTTATTTAAATTAGCAAAAGAGGAATAAATAATATAATAAAACGAACTATAAAAGTTGTTTATTAAATTAAAATAGAAGAATATGGTAGTTAATCAATAAAGTGTTTTAATCTCTATTTAATTAATTTAGGATTGATGTGATAGAATAAAATAGGGATATGATAATTAAATCAAAAAAAGTATTTAATTTTGTTTATTTAATTAAGATGAATTTAAATGTGACGTGAATGCGAACTATATAAATAAATAATTCTATTTATTCAATAGTAGAGGAAATTAGGATAATTAATCAAATAATTCGTATTTAATTAATCGGATGCTCCAGACCAATTTTAGGTGTATACATTTTGCCCCTCTTCGAAGTGATGTGTTTACAAGTTGCTTCGAAGAAAATTTTGCTGCTACTGCCAGGATTGATGATATATAAAAATAATAATTCCGTATGCTCTAGACATGCCCCAGATATTGATTTTCAGATGCTTGTCGATAATATGCCCCCTCAGAAGATAAATTAATGATTTGATGATTTTTAGATTTTTTCAAAATTTTTATGATTTTCTGATGATTTGATGAAGATACGATGATGAAATAATTTATCTCCCTACAAATGATGAAGAAATATAGCCCGCAGATAAATTTCAATTAATTTCATGAATAAAATTAATCAAAATATAATAAAACCCCTCAAAAATCCCTTTTCAAAAGTTATATAGTCCAAAAGGTCATTTTCAAAGTCATTTGCACTTTTGAGTTTGAAAAATCCTTGTGATAGAGACATTTCAGCCTGTTAGAGCAAGATGCCAATTCCTTACCACATTCACCATTTCGAGTGCGTTCAATGTCACTGATGGCCGACCGCGTATGGACCTCCAGTATGTACCCCTTATCCTCCTCGTTTTTTGTGAAATTCTATTTTTTATGCATTTTATAGCTTTAGGCATTTTTTTGCTAGTTTTAGCGCTTCCAACGCTTTCACTCTACTCTAGCGCTTTCAGTAGGTAGATTAGCACTTTGAGATTTAGCACTTGCGTTAAATTCTCTAGCGCTTCCATAGGATAATGTAGCACTTTCGATGATATAGCGCTTAGGTAGTGAAAACAACGCTTTGATGCCGAATTTTAGTGCCTAGAGAGTTCTAGCGCTTTGATTTGGTAGATTAGCGCTTTCATGGTCTGTTCTAGTGCTTCTGGTAAAGTGGCGCTTTGATGGACTGTTTTAGCGTTTTGATGTGGTAAAACAACGCTTAGGATAAAATAGCACTTTGGATGCCTATTATAGCGCATCAGAGTGCTGAAGTAGCGCTTTGGGTGCATGATTTAACACTTTTGACTGATAAAGTAGCGCTTTTGGGATTTAGCGCTTCAGGTGCCTGATTTAGTGCTTTCATGTCAGAATTGAAGATTTTGACTTAGGTAACCTTGATTTCGTCAATTCTGATCATGTCCATTATTCGGATTGGTATGATTGATAATCCAAATTCTTGATGTTGAAGTTTGATGATTTAAATAAGACTAATTCTCATGATAGGCGAGAATAAATCATATTTGTGAAATTCCTCATGATAGGCGAGGAAATGATTCAATATCTGATAAATCTCATGATAGGCAAGATTAGATAATGTTTTATGAACCTCATGATAGTTGAGGTTTTTTGATGTTCGCCTATGAATTTTGATCAAAAATTCATACCAAATTTTTGGAATAGACTTGATAGTAGAATGACTTTTAATTTCTTCACATAGTTCACTGATTGTGGATTTTTTCATTATGATGATAGGAGGATTTGGGTACTCTCAAGATGCGAGAGAGGTTTCCTTGGACCAGAGAATTGATACCTCATCTGACACTAGATGAGCTTCAGATTATAGGCCGATGCGGCTTGACTAGTTTGCTTGATATGCCCCAGATTAGGATTAATCAGGGTCTGTTGACTGCTTTGGCTGAGAGGTGGCACAATGACCACAAAACCTTTCATTTACCTACTAGAAAGATGACGGTCACACCCGAGGATGTGTGGCAGATTCTACGCATTCTGTTCATGGGGGAGATTGTAGCGTATGATTCCCATGGGACCGGCGGTAGAGATGCTCTTCACAGAGTATTCTAGGATCAGGATATTGAGGGTCCGAACGTTCGATGGAGGAGGATCACTGACTCATATGCGATACTACCAGCAATGCTTGCTGGATTTATTGGAGGTTTCCTTTGCCTTGATCGCAGGTCAAATGGATTCCTCGTGGGTTGGGGTAGGACCTTAGAGAGCATGATGGTACATGGTACTAGATATGTATGGGGGATGTGCATGTTGGCACATCTTTATCATGATCTTCACTCAGTGGTGTACCTAGGGGCATGCAGCCTATCAGCAGGGATGACCCTATTACAGGTGTGGGCATGGGAGCACTTTTCTATTGCTTGGCCATTTCTAGTGGTAGATAGACCAGCTATGTTTAGATACAAAGGTCGGCTTACCTAGGCCCGAATGGGTAAGTTAGAGCATTGGAGGCAGGTTTTTGATGACACAGAGATTGTTACCTGGTGTCCATACTTAGACTGTGAGCAGTGGGACGAGGATGATGCAGTTTTGGGATACCTCTACGATTCTATGTATTTGATTGGCTAGACCCCTTTTGTTTTAGAGAGATTTTTGTTGCGCCGAGTGTACAGACATTATGGCATCATGCAGTATATACCACAGGGGCTAGCCCACTATGCTAGGCGGCAAAGTGATATTCTTGATTGGGGGCTCTATTTGTCGTATGATGTTTTAGTGGAGGGATACATGGAACTGCAGCCATCACCCTAGGACATGTAGAGAGACATTGCAGAGGCACTAGTTACAAAGGAGTACGTTGCATTCCTAGCCTTAGTTCCACATCCTCGCATTACTATTCCAGATGAGTCAACACCATTACTGGTAGAGGAGGATGTGGCCGAGGGTTCCATAGATAGTGAGGGTGGTACTTCATCAGGTAGTAGCACAGAGAGGGGTGATGATGACAGCAACAACGATGACAGTGATGGTGGCAGTGGAGGGGACAGAGGGGTAGGGCTAGTCAATAGTGGTCCATCATCTAGTAGGCCTCACAAGAAGCGAGTAGTGACAGTACCATCTGTAGACCATTAGAGACAGATTGCAGGTCTCTAGACATAGGTCCAGACACTGCAGGGACAGTTGGTAGAGGCCTGGGGTTTGCTCGTTCAGACCCAGACTCAGATGTAGGTCCAGGCTCAAGCTCATGCTCAGGCTTTAGCGTAGGTTCAGGGACAGTTGGCTGCTGTGCAAACATAGATTGCCACATTGATAGTCGAGCGAGACAGTGCTTGTCAGATTGCCGAGAGGGCATAGGAGACAGTGGAGACCCTCCAGAGAGTGGCTGATGGTACCTCAGTGGGAGACTATATGAGAGAGGTTCTGCGGGCTGGCCGAGAGGCTGAGTTTTATAGAGGCAGATATCATGATGCAGTGCCTACTGATCATAGAGTCAGTTATGCCCCATCAAGATCTGGGTGGATGCATACATGGACAGTGAGTGAGGGGGTGAAACAACCTCCATGCAGAGATCCTAGAGATCCTGGTTCTTCTAGGGGTGGTGGTGGTACTAGTCCCATTGGGTCCGCACAGTCTAGCAGTAGCAGATCGTAGATGCTTTTGAGATTCTTCTTTTTGAGACATGATGTATATTATGATGTACCTCATTTTTGATGATGTATCTTTATTTTCATACTTGATTGTATACTTGACACTGATGATATATATATGAGATGCAGTTGATATGGTTTTATGAGGGTTCATGATATCTATGTGATGGATGAATTTATTATGTGATGTTTTATATGAATGATTTTATTTCAAATGTGATGATGTAATGATAAATGCTTTTATTTTATGTAATGATTCCATGCATTTGTATTTGTGGAATATATGATATATGGATGTATAATGTGATGTAAATGTATGGCTGGATGAATAAATGCTATTTATTTTATGTAATGATAAAATGATGATCTTATGATGAATGATAATGGATGGATGTAATGATAATAATGACATGACTTGCATTTATTTTATATGTGAAAATGTATGGATGAAAATGATGTATGCATATGATGTTGATGGATGAATATGATGTATGCATATGATGTTGATGGATGATAATGTAATGAATGTTTTTTTTATGGTAAAATGAACATGATGTACTTATGGTACAATTTAATTCATAATTTATTTGATGTATGATGAAATGCATGAATGATGAAATGATGAAACTAAATGATGAGATGATGACTCCTACATGTTTTTGATGATTTTTGGAATTATGTCAAGTATACTCAGTCTTATTTGTAGATAAGATAATCATTGATTGGAACCCTTTATGCAACAAATACTTTGCAGATAATGAATATGATGAATGCAGTCTAATTTTAACATGCAACTATATGAAAAATGATTGTCATTTTAACAGTACTTTTGTGCTTTTTGTCATCATAGAGCTTTATTGGATGTTGAAAGTGAATACAAGCATCAATGGTATGTGTTAGACTAATGACGACCTGAGTACTTCTTTCATGATTTTTGATAGTGCAAGCGAACACAAGCATCTAGGTATGATTTAACCGAGATGACCTGAGCATTCATTGCATAAACAAGGAGTGGTTAATCATTTTAACATGTGAATTCTGAATGTCATCGGTGATACATTTGCATAGCACATCCCCTGACAATTCATACATTTATATGATTAACTTACAGACAACAGATAATAAAAACATCATTCTTCTTCCTTGTTTCTCTAGTTCAATATATCATTGAGTTACTCCAAAGAAATGATAATAAAAAATACAATTTATCCATTGTTTACTTAGAGTGTGTCATTCATTATTCAGATTTTAGATCATCCATCCTAATTTTGTGATGTTTTTGGATTTTTGAGATTTTTGACCAAAGACCTAACCTACTAACTTATCCTAGGGGTCTCGAGGGTTGATCAAAGATTAGCCTTGCCTACATTACACATGCAAAGACCACGTAGTTCGACTGACACAGATCTATGTTTTTGGATTTTTCCTTTTCAGATTTAACTTTTTTGACATGTTTTTGAATTTTTGATATGATACGGATGGTTGATACCTCTTTGGCAATGATTGATGTTGCGCTTTGATCTTTGTTTTTGTTTTTTCTGCTATACTGTTGTGTGCCCTTTGGTGAAATCAATGTTTTTGTTGCCCCTAGTGATAGCTAGATGTTGCCCCCAAGCTTTGGAGTGAGTTTTGACTATTTGAGAATGATTTTGATATGGATGCAAAGATGGCAAGACTATTGACATGATATGAAATAGTACTGACTGCCAGACTAATGATCCTGATATATATCAAAATAGATGGGAAAGCTGATCTCAGAATCACATACGACACCTGTTTGCAGGTTTTCACCATATGTTTTGATTACACTCTTTGTTTTGTATATTTTTCTCATTTCATTTTTTTTTACTTTTTTTCTTTCTTTTTTGTATTTTCCATTTTTTTTGTATTTTTGCATTGCCAAGATGCCTGTTTGCCAGGTTTTCACCAAGGAAACCATTTTCGGAAGTTTGATCCATGCACTAGGAGATTCAAGCATAGAACTTTCAGAGATGAATACTATTGATAGGTTCATCAAACAAATCCCCTTCTAACGTTGATAGTTGATATGCCCTTGATCCATATACCAATATGACAACAAAAGGACCAAGCCAGTTAGGCTCAAATTTCCCTTTCTTCTCCCTGTCTTGCTGATTCCTAAGGTTTTCCTTGAGTACCAAGTCACCAACTTGAAAAACCCTCGATTTTACCCTGTGGTTGTAACTTCTTGACATCCTCTGTTGATAAGCCGTTAGATGATTAACAACCTATTGACGACGCTCATCCAACAACTCCAGTTCCTGCAGTCTAGATACCCTATAGTCTTCATCTAAAATGATACCTCTGAGTGATACACGAAGAGATGGAATTTCAACTTCAATGGGCAATATGGCTTCTGACCCATATACCAAGGCATATGGAGTAGCTCCTGTTGGTGTTCTGATACTTGTTATGTAGGCCCATAGTGCATGATTGAGTTGGACATGCCAATCACGCCCACCATCGTTAACCATCTTTTTGAGAATTTTGAGTATTGTTTTGTTTGAGGCCTCTGCTTGGCCATTCCCTTGAGGATAGTACGGTGTTGAAAAACAATGTTGGATATGAAACTTTTCACATAGCTTCTGGACATCTTGATTCTTGAAAGGTCGTCCATTATCAGTGATAATGGATTGAGGGATTCCATACTGACATATTATGTAGTTCAAGATGAAAGAGGAGATCTGCTTCCCAGTGATGGTTATAAGAGGTACTGCTTCTATCCATTTTGTGAAATATTTTGTAGCTATTATGATGAGCTTGTGTCCATTGGATGAAGATGGATTTATTTTTCCTACCAGATCAAGGCCCCATTGAAAAAAAGGCCATGTCGATGTGAAGGGATGCAGTTCTTGTGCTGGTGCATGAATTAGATTGTTGTGAATCTGACACTTTTGACATTTCTTAACAAATTGATAGGATTATTTCTCCATGCATGGCCAATAATACCCCAAACAGAGGAGTTTCTTGGCTAGAGTTATCCCACTCGAGTGAGTGCCACAAATACCCTCGTGAACCTCTCGTAGGGCCATTTCAGATTCATCATGTTCTAGACATCGGAGTAAGGTACCATCAAGACCTCGACGATAAAGTATGTCTGCGATTAAAGTATGTCGTGCAGATTGGCAGATGAAGTTTCATTTTTGGTTCTTGGATAGATCAAGAGGAAGGATATCATCTTTCAGGTAAGCATAGATCTTTTCATAGATGGAGGTTTCAGTGGTTTCTATATGGTAGATTGTAGAAAATTTTGGATTATTATGGGAAGGACATGATACTTGTTCTACCATAAACTCATAACAAACACGCTTCTCAGGCAATTGTAGTAACAAAGCAATTGTAGCCATAGCGTCTGTAGCTTTGTTCTCCACCCTTGGAATTTGATCAAACTTAATACTAATAAAGGACTGTTTCAGATCATCTATTTGTTTCTTGTAGGGCATCAAATTTTCATCTTTTGTTTGATACTCGTCATTTACTTGATAAATGACTAGTTGAGAGTCCCCATATACCTGTAAGTCCGTGATTTTCCATTGAATTGCTATTTTGACCCAGTTATCAATGCTTCATATTCTACCACATTATTTGTACACTGAAACATTAATCTATATGATTTTGGAATGGCGTGTCCTTGTGGAGAAATAAACAAAATCCTTGCTCTTGATCCTCGCTGTGTATATGATCCATCAAAATATAATACCCATTGTTGGGGCATCACTGTCAGAATGTCTGCATCTGGAAACTCCATTGTCATTGGTCAATCATCTGGTAAAGGAGCCTCAGCTAATTGTTCAGCGATTTCCTGACCCTTGATTGCCTTTCTCTCTACATATTGAATGTCAATTTCACTTAATAGCATGACCCACTTTGCCAGTCTACCTGTTAAGGCAGCTTTACTGAGTAGATATTTTAAAGGATCGATCTTTGCTATTAGCTTGATTGTATGAGTTAGCATATAGTGTCTCAGCTATTGGGTAGCAAACACCACCGTCAAGCAAGATTTCTCTATGAAAGTGTAATTGATTTCATACCCATTTAATGTTCGGCTGATATAGTAGATGGCATGTTCTTTTCCTTCATAATCCTCTTGTGCTAATAGTGCCCCCAAAGAGATATCTATCGTGGCAATGTACAATATCAAAGGTCTTCCTTCCGTTGGTGGCATGAGAATAGGTGGTGACATTAGATACTAATTGATTTGATTGAACGTTGTTTCACACCCCTCATCCCACTTGAAAACTATATTCTTATGCAATAGATGATTAAAAGGATGACTTTTGTCCGCCAGCTAAGAGATAAATCTTTTGATCGATTGGAGCCTTCCTTGTAGTGATCTAAGTTGACTGATATTATTAGGAGGTGGGATCTCCATTATTGCTTTGACTTTCGCTGGATCCACTTCAATGCCTTTTTATGAGACAATGTACCCTAATAGTTTTGCTGATGTGACCCCGAAGACACAATTCTTGGGGTTTAACCTGACATTGAATTTCTCCATCATGTGAAGATTTTGTCTAGGATATGCAGATGTCCTTCCTGAGTACCAGATTTTTGCAAGATTTCATCCACATAATCCTCCATGAAGGTGTGCATCATATCATGGAAGATTGTCATCATTGCTCTTTGATAAGTGGCTCCTGTGTTTTTCAGACCAAATGGCATGATGTTCCAGCAGAAGGTTCCCCATGGACATGTAAAAGCCGTCTTTTCCTGATCTTCTGGAGCTATTTTTATTTGATTGTATCTAGAGAAACCTTCCATGATTGACAACATGGCATGCTGTGCCGTCAAGTCCACGATCATGTCTATATTTGGTAGTGGAAAATCATCCTTCGGGCATGCTTTATTTAGGTCCCTAAAATCTGTACATATCCTGATGCTATTGTCTGGTTTTGAAATAGGTACAATGTTTGATATCCACTGGGCATAGTCTATAGACCTTATGAATCTAGCATCCAATAATTTCTTTAGCTCTATCTTTACCATCAATACGATATGGGGATACATTTTTCTCAATTTTTGCTTGACAGGCTTGATTCCTACGGGCAAAGACAAGTGATGCATGAGCAAGTTTGGGTCTAAGCCTGGCATATCAGAATATGACCAAGTGAATTTGATGCTTCTTTCTTTAAAGAATTTGATGAATTACGGTCTTTCTTGATCTATCATGGATTCCGCCAGATGTAGGATTTTTGCCTTTTCTTCAGTGCCGATATTCACAGACTGTGTTGGTTCTACCAGAACTGATGATCTGTCATGATAATGTTTCGAAAGAGTGTCAAATCTTCCATCCTTCAATGCCTCCTTAAGGTTTTCACTATTAGATGCGTTCTTTATTTTTTCTTTTTCTAGATCTAATGCTGCCATAGAATGGTTTTCACCATTAGATCTATTTTCCATGTTTTCATTTTTACAACTTGAAGATTTGACACCCTCCTGCCGAGTCATGTTGTTATGAGTATTACCGATAGAACTTGTACCGGGATTGCTATGAAATAGGAAATTTATGATGGCATCATCATCGGTAAATATTGGTATAGTCAAAGGTTCGACAGGTTCCCAGTCAATGAGTTCAGGATGGATTAATGGCATGAGGTCATTGGATTCATTTGGGTTAATGGATGTAATCGTTCAGACAACCATTTCATCATATTTTTTTATGGTAATGTTAAGGTCAATGATGGTACTTTCTTCAAGATCATCTAGCTCACTCGAGGTCTGTTCGTCCCCACTTGAATCATCGATATTTAGTGACTCTCCCACGATTGGTCTAGACCCAGAGCCTTGTCCCTCCTCACATGTAGGTGTATTGTCCCTCCTCACATGTAGGTGTATGTGTTTGGATGACATCAATATGAATATCTATGAAAGATACATCAGAACATGAATCCCATTCATATTCATTTGAATCTGTCTCAGAGCTATTTCTAAGTTGAAGAATTCTTTCTACAACCTTCTTTTCTAGTTCTTGTTTTTCTTCATTAGAGTATCCTAGTCCCGAATTCTCCTTTGAGTGGAGAGTGAGGGGTGTAATAGGCTCTATGATTCCATCCTTTCTTAATCCAATGGGTCCTTGTCCTTCATACCCCATTTTTTCTAAAATAGCTTTTCCTTTTCCATATTTATCAGTGTTAATATTGACATTTTTGATACTGATATCTGATGTAGAGGGTTCCTCATCTTTGTATAGCCAATCTAGGATCGCTTTGTTGTCTGATTCATCCTCTATTGTGCCCTTTTTGACAAACCTTTCGTCAAGAGCTGTGACTGGTAATGATGTTTGAGATTTTATCATAGATGGTTGACCATATGTCCTAGGAGATGGCATTAACTGTGATAAGTTAAGTTATTGCTCCATAGAATATGTTCCCATTCCCTTGTCCATCAGTTGATAAAGAATTTTTTTGATAAAGAATTTTGTTGATCCGGATTATCTGTTGATTGAGTTTCAACAAGACTTGTCTCTTTTTCTTTACCCTTCTTTTCTACCCACTTGGTGGTAATACTTGGACGTTGTTCTTCTTTGGATGATTTTGAACATGATGCTTCCCTGTTGTGTGGTACAAAGGTATCTTGAGAGATCCTAAGGGTATCACAATGTTGAGGATAATTGTCATCAGCAGATATAGTCACCTCTCGTCCATTTATTGGAAACTTCAAACATTGATGATATGTCGAAGGTACAACCTGCATTTCATGGATCCATGGTCGTCCTAAGAGAATGTTGTATGCTAACTCTTTCTCCAACACTTGACATGCTATATGTTTCATCATTGGCCCCACTTGAATGGGTAGCACAATCAAGCCTTTAGACGATCTTTCTTCCTCATCATATGCTTTGATAGTCATTTTTCTTCGAGAATCAATAGCATCATCCGAATACCCTAGTGCACGGATTAACTTGAGAGTGAAAATGTTTAGACCAACTCCCCCATCTATTAAGACTCTCTTGATGCGATGATTGTGGATTAAGACTTAAATATGGAGTGCAGTATTATGGGGATGGTTTAGTGAGATATCATCCTGTTCAGAGAATGATAGACAATGTGGGGTAGTCAAATGTTTGACCATAGCTTGGAACTGACAAACATCTAGATTCTTTGGTACCGTAGTGGCAACTAAAGCTTGTTCTAGAACCTCCTTATGTGATGGTGATATTTTAAGGAGTTATAGTATCGATATCTGTGCCAGAATGTTTTACAGTTGATCGACAATGTTATAATGAGATGGAGGTGGAACTGCATGTGTAGACCCAACTCCCTTTAACATGACCTTGGCTTGCCCCCTAGTCATTACATTTTCTGGTTGATGTTCTTGACAATCTCTGATTTTTAAGACATTGATTTGATTATCAAATTTTTGTATGCTGGGGAGCAAGTCCAAAGGGGTAGTGTTGTTGATTTTGGGTTCGTCAATGTTGTGACTAACTATATGATCACTCTCTATTCTAGATAGAGAAAGGATTGTTGTGTCAAAGACATGGTTGACATTCTTCCCTTTATTGTTTGAAGATGATGGTGCTCCTTTGTCATAGTTTGGCAAAGGGTCCTTGAAGGCCGAATGATCGTTATTGTTTTGGGGTGTTTCCACATATGCTTTATTGTTGTCAATTAAATCTTGTATTGCATGCTTCAACTCCATACAATCGTTGGTTTTGTGGCCTTTGTTATTATGGAAGTTGTAGTAATCAGCATCATTCCACCATGGTGGTTTGACCTTTGGATCCCAGAATCGGGCTTCCTGTGCAGTGATAAGGCCACTAGTGACTAATTATTTCATTGCTGATTCTATCATTTGGCCTAAAGGTGTGAACCTACGCCGATTTGATGGTTTATGATATGACTGTGTCTTTACAATCTCGTTGCTTTGTATGACATTTGACTTGACAATTTGATCATTGTTTTGATTCTTTGATGTAGATGCTGTCAAGTTGAAAATTGGTTTGACATTTTGGGAATCACTTGCTATTTGATTGGTAGATGTGTTTCAATTCTTTTGCCAAAATTTTGGCTTGTCACTTCTTGAGTATTGATTGGAGGAGTTATTTGTGTTATTCATTTTATCATTGAAATGTTTGATAACTCCTCTTTTGACTAATGCTTCCTCAATTTTAAGACCGTTTTCTATTACTTTTTCGAATGTGGGAGGACATTGTAATTCAAGCCTATAACTCATTTCCTCCGTTAAGTTGTCAATGAACAACTCCATCTTTTCTTCCTTAGGAATGGATCAAGGATATCTAGTGAACAATCATCACCATCTTTGTAGAAAAGACAAGAACGTTTCCCCTTTGTTTTGCTTTAGGTTATAAAGATTCTTTATTGTAACATCGTGTTGGATGTTAAAGGAATACTGGGAAATGAACCTGTTGACAAGTTCCTCAAAAGTTCTGATACCTAGTTGTAGGTTTGAAAACCACTCCATACATGATCCTCCCAAGCTCCTTGGGAATAATCTCATTAAGTAAGTTTCCTCTTGGGAAAAATTGAGACTCATTGTTTTGAATTCCCTAATATGATCTATCAGATCCATTCTTCCATTGTACTTTTCATACTTTGGGATCTCATAGTGTCTAGGAAAAGGTATCAAAGCGACTATTGCGTCGAAAAGATAAGGACAAATGTCTTGTATTGCATATCTTTTGGTACTCCCTTTCGTCATATCCTGTATCTGTTGTTGTAACAATTGCATTTGAGATGTTAAAGCGGCAACTGGATCTATTGTTTGTGTAGGTTGCTATATTTCAGTCTCACTTGTTTCAGGTGCTTCCTTCAAACGATTCACGTCAAAATCCTTGGGAAGTTTAGCACTTGATTCAACCAACATCAAAAGATACTTCTCCATATCTTGTTCTAAAATCTTTTCCATAAACTTATGGAACTTGGGATCTTGTTGAGCTGTTTGAATATCCTCTGGAGTTATTTCGTTCTTATCGTTTTGGTTCAAATTGTTCCAAGGATTCTCTTCTGCCATTGTTTGGGATGTTTCAAGTTCTTGCTCTAAGAGTCTCTACTTTTGGGACCTAGTGAAGATTGGCATACAAATTTTTACCCTTTGTTCTGAAATGTTGATCTTTTATGCTGAAAAGATGTCAATTGAACTTTTAACAAAGTCGAATAAGAAAACTAATCTTATTGATGAGACTATGTTAAAAATTTGATTACTATACTTGGTTTCGTGATAAAGGATGATAGTATCTTGATGATTTTACTTCAGTGTAGTAATCAATTGTGTATTTGATTTTGAAACTTGTGATTTGCAAGATCTTGTTTCAGTTGATAAGATTGGAAGTTTGTATAAACCTATCTGTTTTCAGTCTCTAGACAATGATTTTGATAAAAAGAAACTTGGTTCTGATAAAAAGTGTGGATAAAATGACTGACTGATTGACTGGTAGGATTTTTGAACTCTCTATTTTGAAAGCGCTAAAATAGAGGACAGAGGCACTATTTCACAGAAGCGCTAGAACAGAGTTCTGAAGCGCTGAAACAGGTGACAAAAGTGCTATCTTGACATAAGCGCTAAAATAGTGCACGAAAGCGCTATAGAAATTGATGGAAGTGCTATCTTGATAGAAGCACTGAAACAGTGCTCGAAAGCGCTGGAAAAGATGATGAAAGCGTTATTTGATGAAAGTGCTAAAATATAGACTGTAAGTGCTGAAATAATGCCCGAAAGTGCTATTTCACAAAAGTGCTAAAACAGTGACCCGAAGCGCTGAAACAGGTTTCTAGAGCACTAAAAATAGGATTTTTATGACTCTCTATTGTAAAATTTGATTTGGCCTTGTGGCATACTGTATCATAAATTGTGGAAGATAAGAACAATGTATGCGCTGACTACGGTTGTGATACTGAGTGAGAGCTCTTCTTTGGAAGAAGGCTCGTGAATAGAGTGGTTCTACTGCGTAATCTAAAGTGTGACCCATAGCAAAATCGTGATATTTGTGGATGAATGTTCTATGTTGTAAAAAGAGTTTCCGATTATGATATAGAAAACACTGTCTTCTTAATTTATCTCGATAACTGAAAGGTTTCTTGGGTTTTGTGATTTTGATTTTTCTCTTGACAAACGTGGTGGACTTCTACTTTCATAGCATGGATTTTTTGATCTAATTGACTTTGTTTTTTCAGGATGATCTTTAATTTGATTTTAATGAATTTGTGAAAACACAACAAGCAATTGTGAATAATTGTTTTAACTGAATAGATCGTGTATGTTCAAGAGCCATGAATGGTCCTTATTGATTTTGAAGGGTTGCTTTGACAATTGTACACAAATCAAATAGACTCACACTTAAGGAAAAATAGGTCATCATTATACTCATAGCCCACATCTTGAATTGTGCTGACGCACACAACCTTCTCACCCCCTAGAGGGTGCCCGTGTTTTTGTCATTTCTAGGCGTGTACTCAGAGTTGGATTTCTCGTCCCCTGAGCAAACGATCCATGGCAATTATATGGTGAGTGTCTTAGGGGAAAATTCTTCCCTCCCCTTGCACTGTGAGTATGACAATGTATGGATATTGACTCGGCGGGATAGTACTCTATGGTTCGTAGATAGGGCTTCCATGCGGTTGGGCTATTGATAAACTCCCTCAGGAGACCTCCCAATCTTTAGAACAAAGATTTTGGGGATGGTTATCTTGCTCACTACCATCAAGTTGGACTTTCATCAACAACTTGCATTTTTATTATAGTGGGTTGGAATCCTTGGCTTTAGGCATTCCCACTAAGGTCGTTCCCGTAGGGTGAGTACTTTTTCCCACTAAGGCAGACCTTCTAAAGGATTTAATAAAGTGTAAATAGCATGAAGTAAAAGTGAATCTAGTGCTTTGGTCACCCAGTTAAGGGGAGAGCATAAGCCTAACCACAAGTACAACATATAAGTTGTTATGTTTTAAGCCCCAAAAGAAATTTTCTAATCTATGTGAAGGTGTCGCTTCACAAAAATCATGTTGTTCTTTTTAACTTGTACTGTAAAAATGTGATGACTATCCTAGGTTTGATAAATTTTCTTTTAAGAAAAAAAAAATTGGCTACCCTAGGATTGATATATTTTAGAAACCAAGAAGTGACTATCCTAGGATTGATAAATTTTAGAAAACCAGAAGTGACTATCCTAGGATTGATAAATTTTAGCCTAATTGTGAAAAAATTAAAATCTGGCCGTGGTCACGTCGGATCCCGATTGATTTTACAAAAGCGCTGGAATAGTCCACCGAAGCGCTATAACTCTTACCTGAAGTGCTATAACATGAAAGCGCCGAAATAGGACACCGAAGCGCCGAAATTTGCCACGGAAGCGCTAAATCACCGATGCGCTGAAACAGGTCATAGAAGTGCTAAAATTGAAAGTGCTGAAATTTTTGATAGATGCATTGTAGTAATATGGAAGTGCTGAAACAGAGCATGGAAGCGCTGTAGTTTGCCACGAAAGCGCTAAAACAAAACACGTCGGGAACCTATGTGACACTTTCCAAAAAAATTGATTAAATTGGGGTTAATGCCCCACGGTGGGCGCCAAATTGTAAGCGTGGATAAGGTGTAAAGCGCAAAACACACTTCCTAATATGACATTATATCAAAGACAAAACTAATTGAATCAATTTAAAGCAATAATCTATTGAAAGCGTCATATTGTTCTCTATCTCCAAAGATTTATTAAATCATTGTGGCTCTCAGATTGTGAGTGCACTATGATTTTTAAAATGACAATTCAAAGAACGAGATGGATGTTAATGCAATGATATGGAGCTTAATGTGATAATACTAGATGATAAAGAAATTAAACTAGTATGAATTGACATGGAAACAGATAAATGCAGCTATAGGAGGCAACCATGATATGAAAGCTTGATTGCTGGATGCTGGATGCTTGATGCTTGATATGCTTGAATTCCTACAGAATAAGAGTGCATAAGTTAGATTATCTAGATCCTTTTCTTGGTTCAATGAGGCTTTATTTATAGATTTCCTGGCTGTAGAAATGCACAGGGATGGCATTGAGAGGCTTGGATTCAATCTGGAGGATTGAATGGTGAAAGATGGAGGAGATTGAGAGAATTTTGGTGATTGTCTCTACCCATGAAAACACTAGGCAAGAGAAGAGTAAGGATTGATGGAGGAGGATTGAGAGAAGATTTTGGAATTTGTCTCCAAGTTGTCTCCAAAACTTCCCGTGAAGTTTCAAAGCATTAATTGTGACATAATTTAGACATAAATTAGACATAGGATATCTAATTCATTTTTGAGGAAATATAGATGGAGCATTCTTTATGCCTTTATTCAAATATTTTGATTTATTTAAATTAGCTAAAGAGGAATAAATAATATAATAAAATGAACTATAAAAGTTGTTTATTAAATTAAAATAGAAGAATATGGCAATTAATCAATAAAGTGTTTTAATCTCTATTTAATTAATTTAGGATTGATGTGATAGAATAAAATAGGGATATGATAATTAAATCAAACAAAGTATTTAATTTTTTTTATTTAATTAAGATGAATTTTGTTTATTTAATTAAGCAATTGAGGCAATTCAAGAGAGTTTCAAAACACTTTCATCACGATATATTTCTAAATCTTCTAGGCAAAAAAACTAGAATTTCATGCTTAACATTTGCTCTAATAAAGATTATAAAAAATGCATGAAGAGTAGCATAGAGCTATGGTCTTTATCAAGTATGGAGCTACAGGATGCAACCTTTTTCTACAGGAACAATTTCAAGCAAGCAATGCAATAATATCCATAGTGACACTTGAATACATAATCAGCTTGTATATTTAAAGAGGCTTCAAGTTGGGGTAAAGATGTATATTCTAATGAAGCTACAACAGTAAGAGGAGTGTGAGGTGAAGTCATGTATCTATGCCATGTGAATTAATGCCATGTCAAATCAAGGTTTTCAGGTGAATGAAAACACATCGTGTCTAATGCTCTTTCCAGAAATGCATATAACCAAGGGAAAAATGGTGAAATTAGTGCTACAGGCCGCGGCCTGGAGGGGTTCTAAAAAACCATGTAATGGAGAGCTCACAAAATGTTTCCATTCAACAATAATGTCTTAAGTGTTCATTCAACAAAAAGTGAAAGAATGTACAGTGGCCATGGCCAATACAGATTGCCAAGTGGTAGACTTACACAAAATTCATATTTCTCTACAGAAAGAAGCTTATTAAAGCTTTATATTGAAACATTGTTTAGGAGAAACAAAAAACATAGCAAGATTTCTTCATGAAGCTTGAAACCCATTTAGGGTTTTAAATACAAAATAGATATAGGGAGAAATGACCAGGGTTAGAGCCTCTTTACAACACAAAATGGCATCTTCAAAGAAAGTGAACCTACGAACTGTACAATGGCCTTCCACATTTTTCACAATGCTCATATCTTTCTTACAAAAGAAAAGCTTTTATAAGCTTTATTTAAGTGGAAAATGCAAGGAAAATAAAAGAGAAATGGAAACTTACTATCATGTATTTGTAGAAGAGCTTCACAAACTTGCAGTTGAGCCATCATAGATAGCTCCAACAAAGCCTCTACAAATGCCTCAAACAAGTCTCATATGGTGGCCACACAGAGTAGTAGAGAATGGAGACACACCAAAACACAAAAGGCCATCAAAACTAGTCTTAGCCGCGGCCTGTAGGCCCTCTATTCTCCATCAAATAAAGTGAAAATGCATCAAAATACAGAGGAGAATAACTTACCAGTAGGTTGCAAAGTGAATCAACATGAATAACCAAGCAAAGAGCTCGAATGGTGGCCTCAAAGTTCAAACCCTAATCTCCCCATGGTGGCGGTCGCAGAACCATATTTCCTCTAGAGTCAACATTAGAAACGGAATGCTATTGTTTAGGGATTATAAATTTTTTTTGTTAGCCTTTCATTTACCCTAAGTTGCCTTTGGCATTTTTACCACATTCATTTAACTTATGCCTCAACTAATGCTTTGATGTTTTCCACGACTTAGTCTTAGGTTTATTAATGCCTTAATATCTTTTAATTATTTAAGTCTAGGTCGGCCTTAGGAGTTTGATAATATTAATTTGAAAATATGCCTTAGGTTTTTTGGAGAATGATCAAACATTTTAATGCCTTAGGTATTATCATTTTCATTGATTTAATAGAAATCAATTAAGGGCCTTGGGTAAATATTGGTCCAATGTTTTTATGATTTTTTAGAAAAAAATCAAATGTAATAGAGACATTTAAAAGACTTTATTTTTGCAAATATTTTCGAAAAATCTTAATTGTAAAAAATTAGGGCGAATTGAGAGGTTAAGCATTTGAGCTTTATCTTGTAAAAAAACTGCAAATTGTAAAGCAAAAAAATCAAAGCAATATTTTATAAATTGCTTTTATTTTGTTATTTTTAGCAGTTTAATGAAAGCAAAGAAAGGTGGCCAATATCTTGATGTTGAATTTTCTTGGGCAAGTTCCAAAAGATGACAACAAACTGCATTTATTTTTTCTAGTTGTAAAGCAGATTGAGCCTAATTTTGAAAGCTTTTTGGATGGACATGTAGAAAGTGGGAAGCTTCCGCTTTTATTACTCAGTATGGAGCAGTTTTGGAGGCTTTTTTCTCAGCTTTTCTCTTGAGCTCAGAAATTGAATTTCGGATAGTTATATTTTGGAGAAAAACTTAGTTTATTCTCAGTTCAAATTTTTGCTTCTTCCTCTCTTGTTCATGGAGATAGTTTTGTAAGATTAATATTTTGTACTCAGACTTTGGCATACTCCTTCGGTTTAATAAAAGCAGCATTCTTATCTCGAATTTTTGTCTCTTTTGCAATATTAGTATGATGTTTACATTGTGATTTTGTTTACAAATCCTTTTTTTATTTGCTATTATTGTTGATTATTGGTACAAAAATTTCATACAATGCAGGTTTTATGTTGTGTTTGAATCCAAACCTTCATGCAAATCAATTATGTGTTGTGTGTTCATGAGAGATTGTGAAGTTATGGTTGTTTTATGAGAACTGTTTGTGGGTAGAATATCAAAGTCATCATTAAGTTTTGGTGAATCATCTCGGTTTAGAGTTTTCATATGTCAGCCATATCTTTCTATCCCTTTTCCTAGAAAGTCATTTAGAGTAGGAAGTTTCATTCGGTGAACTATCTCACTCTAGAGATTCCTTCTTCACATAGATCACCCACATCTGAAGAGGGTTTCCATGTTTCAACAAATAGTTAAGTCTTTTGTAAGCTTAGAATAGGGTGCATCTTTGATTGATAACATTAATATTTATTCAAAATTTTGAATGCAGAAGTGAAAGTGAAAGGAAGAATGGTGGGAGATGAAATTTTGATGTCCAAAATCCAAAGATGAGATTTCAGGGATCAAAGATTGGGAGGAAGGCTTATGCCTTGCTTGAAAATATGGAAAGAGGTAATAGGGAAGACTGACCCTCGAAGTCTGAAAAGATAAGACAAGAAAATCCTAAAGAATTTAATTGGGCTTCGGTGGTTGGCCAATAGGCTTATGGCTTACCAGAGCTAAAAGGTGGAAAGTGATAAGAGGTAAGCCCAAACCTCGATGTTCAACAAGTCAAGACTTAGAAAAATCTTGAAAAAATTACTTGGAACTTTGGTGATCAGGGGTTAGGCTTAAGGCTTACCGAAGGGAAATGGTAAGGGTTAAAGGGTAAGGTCGAAGCTTGACACTTGAAACACTTAGCAGAAAATGGAAGGAAAAGAAGAAGGAGCAGGAGTGATGAAGAAGGCATATGAGTAGAGAGGTTTGAGCGAAAGACCAAAAGCCTGAAACTTCAAGACTTACACAAATTTAGGACCCTTCAAGGAGAATTCATGCAAGATGAGCCATGTATGATCTCTTAGATCGATTATTAATGATGGGTCATTAAAGGGTGGCATGAAATGTTAACATTTTTGGTGATTTCTGTGGGATGATTGTCTGCTAATAATGTAATCTAGGGGCCTTACTAGTCCACTAGGCATAGAGTCATGAAGGGGATTTACAAACCTGGGCCTCCCAAGGGAAAAAACAAAACATGTGTAGGCTGTTGATTGTTTTTTAAGAACCAAACTTTATCTCAACAATTGCCTATGAATTTTCCATAATTCAACGATCAATAATGGTGAGGATTGGCCAATGACTAGGTGAAAGCTTTCTAGGCTTTCCCTCTATAGTTTGAGCTTTGCCAGACCTAGGAGGGTTTTCCTTTGTGCTTGATTTACAAAATTCTCTTACACGAGTTTAAAACTACCCCCAACCAAAGACCCGTAAATTGGCCTTGAATTCTCTTTTGTAAGAACAAGGGAACAACAAGCTTTAGGAAAAATTACACATACAGTCACATTTTACATTTGACATACATTTTAATTTCAATTTCAAAACATCCTCAAGCAGTTATATTTATATTTCCATGAGGGGGAAAAACATATAGGACAAAAATCATTTCCATTAGTTGAAGAAGATTTCCTCGCCTTCCAAAAGGAATGTTTCATCATTGTAGTAGCACCAAAGCATCTTATCCATGAGAAAAATTATATTCTATGTGCCACCAAGTCAACATAAGTTAAAACATAAAGAAATAAAAGAAGAAAAGAAGAGACCACGCCCTTGTCAACATATTGTCATCACTTCAAACTGAGAGGATATAATTTTTTGCAATACTTCATCTAAGGCTTAATTTGTGAACTTTTCAAGCTATGCATTATAGTCCTCCTCGGTAGGCCATTTTATATCCAATAATTCTTGCACCTTAGTGTTGTGCTGGTTGTACCTAGGATCAATCAATATGTGGGCCTCTTTAACAAATTCCTCCATTCTCACCTCAATCCCTGTCATGTTGTCTACAACAACATTCATCATGGTGCAGTCAGTGAGACTAAATGCTCTTTTAAAATATGGGAGAAAACCTCCCAACACATCCTTCCAAGTAGAAAATTCTTTCAATCCACCCTCATCATTCAATATTTTTGGCATACCATGCCCCTCCATGTCTCTAAACATATTTAGTTTATTTTGAAGCTGTACTCCTAACTTGCCATGAAAAGGTGATATTCCCCTTAACAAGTCCACTACTTTCAACACATTTGGAATATTGGTTGGGGCTTCAGGATCATCCTTCATATTAGGCATCATCTCCTTCAAGGCTACAACCCTAGCACTCCATTTGCTCCTCATTCTAGAAAGCGTTTCAAACTTCATCATACCTTTCATGAGCCTCATGGATACTCCTGTAGGCTTCCCAAACATTGTGAGATTTTTGTATTAACTTGGAGACTCTGTCTTTTAAAACATCAAAAATTCCATCAACAACCTTGACAGTTTCCTCTTTTTCTCTCTTAACATTATCTTTCTCCACTTGCACTTCCTTCTTTAAACTTTGAATTCTCAATGATAGAGTTTCCCTATCTTGAGTTGATAAATCTAAAGAAGATGAAGAGGGGGAAATAAATTCTCTTATTGATTGACTGGCTTGTGTAGTGGCCCTCATATTATTACATTCATCCAAAATAGTGTTGTAGTTATTCAAAAATTCACCATACTTCTTTTGTGATATTTGTGCAGTGTCAACACTTAGCATGACAACGCACACAATTAACTTTGTAGTTTGGATGAGAGTTATGCTAATGGATATTTTTACCACAATTGATCCAATGACTTCCTCAATTGATTTCACCACTTTAGGATTTCTTGTATTGGAGCAATCAACCAAATTGCAAGGGTATACAATTTTGGATAGAAACGTGATCCAAAGACATAGTTATCAAAATGTTCTTCTAACACAAAGGCTTGAGGTTCCTTCTTGATTGCATCAAGTGCAATAAAAATAGTGAGGTTCCATCCTAGAAGAAACATGATACCATTCTCCTTAACAATTTGTTTGGCCTCGACAAGAGTAATTACTGCTATTTTAACCATTATCCTATCCTCCTCTACCTTTTCTACCTCCTCTTGTTGAGAAGGGTCTACACCAGACTTAACCTCTTCAATTCTCTTTTTTTATGTGTTCGTTTCTATGTTGGATGATGAATTATTTAAAATCCTTGGTCTGAACAAAAGCATTATCAACAAGAAACTCATCATGGGCCTTAATCTTGGGGTCATCGTCAGCTTCTTCATTGTACTCCCACTTGACAATTCTATCATGGGGAGCATATGGATTAAGATAATATTTTATTTAAGGGGAAGGGAATATTATTTCCACCTCTTGATCATCAAGTGCATGCTCTATAGATTGTTCATCTCCAATCAATTCAGTGGTAGAGTATTCAACCAAAGGGTTGTCCCCTTCACCAACCTCCAAAATTTATTCTTGAATCTCCATAGCTTCTTGCTACTCCTCCTTGAGGGCTTGTGCCTTCTCAACAACTTCTTTGATCTTTGGATTAAAATCACCAATTTGGTAATATTTTAGTTTTTTCATAGCCCTTTCATAAGGGTTTTCAATCTAATCATATGGAATAATATAGAAAGAATTTCTCTTCATTATATCTTCCTCAATGTCACATATGGTAGTCCATTATTTCTTCCTAGATGCTACTGCACCATCAGTTGTTAGATTCCTTATTACATCATCAGTATACAAGAAATGGTGGGAGAAACTAGATAAACCTTTCTTTCTCTTCATCTCATTTACAAACCCTTCAAGGTCATAGTTTTTGACCTCATCAGTCAGTAGCCTGAGGTTATTCAATATTATTCCAAACTTCTCATACCCCTCTTTGGCAGTAGCCTTGAAATAAGAAAAAGTATATTATGGTGTTATCACCAAACCCTTCCTAGGAACTCTAAAATGTTCCTTATCCATGAAATCCAGTTGCCACATAAGCTCCATAAATGCCAACCTATCATAAACATACATTGGTAAGTAGTGGGGTGCAACCTTAGCTCCACAAGCTATGATCAAAGTGTATTATGAGTGCAAAAACCAATCACCCCAATTGTGAGGTGTTGTTGATCCCTCTTTAAGCTCTTTAGGGTGCATAATCTAGCTCATAACTCTTGAAATTCTGTAAAGAGCGGCCACCCCCAAACTCTCCAAAATACCAAACCTTAGAACATTGCAAAAAGCCAAATAATTTGAATGTGGACAATTTTTGTCTCAAATGTGAGTCCACATTTGGAGAGGCAAATCATTTCCTTCCTCATTCTTTTTCCTTAGCTTAATTTATTTCTTCCACTTCTCTTGTCCAATGTAAAGAATCATGCACATTAATAAAGAATAGTGGGGAAAAACTAATGGGACAATACCATCCTTTAATTCAATCAACCCCTTGTGCATCAGTTCTACAATATATTGTGCATAGTCAAATCCCCTATTAGAATTCAAATTTTGAATATCAATGATCATTACCAACAAAGAATTCAGTATTATTTCATCAAAATTGCAAGCCAATACTTGGCCCAAACAATAATATGTGTTCTTGAAATAATTGGAAAAACCTTCACAATCAAAAGGTTCCAAGTCCTTAGGATCAAAAAACCCTTTATCACCTTTCATGTGCCTAGCAGGCGCGTGTTTTCTATATCCATACTTGTTCTATTCACAGTCATTGCATAAATCAGAAAACTTTATTCTAACAGTGTACTTAGGGCCTAGCTTAAACACCCCCACAATCCTATCTCTTGTGATGTCAAGGAGTGGGGTTCCATTCTCACTTTTGATTGTTCTATCCTTAGGATCATAATGTTTTTCCAACTCTAGCATCAAATCTACTTCAACAACCTCCAAGGTTGAAACCCCAAAGTTGTCGGGTTGGATGTTTAGTATATCATCTATTGAAAGCATACAAGAATAATTCCCAACCACTCCATGGTAGAGGGACCTCACCAATTGCAAAAGAATTTTTAATCAATCTAATAGTCATGACACCTTTCCCTATTGGCATTTTATCAATCTTCTTTCCTCCTTTATCAATGTCTTTGGATTCACCTTCCATAAATCTAGCAAAATCTCTCTTCTCTCCCTTAGATTTTGTAGACTTCTCTGAGACCTCTGGCTTAGGTTTGACAACCTTAGGATTTTTTTGTTTTGATTTACCCCCTAGTGTCGAGGATTCACTGTGCTGGCTCATTATTTATAGCTAGGGTTTTACAAATTTCAACTTACAAAATGGGATTACTAGTTTATACTCTTAAGAAACAAATTTGCTGAATAAAAATCCCCCCAAATCCTACACAATTATTACCAACTTAAAAAAATTTGCACAATATCCAAACCATTGCAGAACTTAAGCACCTAAAGCTTTTACAATTTTTCACTAACTCCTTAAACCAACTTAATTCAAACACAATTGACATAGAGGGGTGTGATTACTTGCTTACCTAGGAGGAATTTTATCTTTAATGCCTCTGCAACTCTTCACCTAAGCTCTTCACATCTTCTTCTCAAACTTGACCAATTCTTCTACTCTGAACAGTTGCAATTGTGAGGGAAAATGAGCCAACAATCTTCTTTATGACCAAGGAAGGGAGCTTATTCACCATTAATGTCTGAAAGAAATCTCACGTAAGCAAACTAACACTTAGTCATTCAAGTTTAAATTTGGCCATTGATTAGTTTGATTTAAAACTCCATCCATGGCTCTCCTTCATTCTTGTGGTTTCTCTTTTTTCTATTAGTGATGCCCTTGATGTCGCCATGTTGGCCCTTTTTGCCTTAGTCACCTTTTACTTGAAAGCCATCACTCATCACTACTTTTATCTCTGCTCCTTTGGATGGATCTGTGATGCTATAGTACCTAGCGATGAGGAGAATATTCCACTGAATATCCCATCGCTCATCACTGATGTATTCCTCAGACCTCCATTTGTAATTGCAATGGTTTTAGGTAGCGTGATGGGCACAAGACTTAATATTCCATCACTCATTTCCAACACCCCCTCTCCTTTGTGTATCCTATCAATGATATGCACATCATATGCAAAAAGATCTCAACCATTAGATTAGGTTTACTTCATTGAATTTATTCTTCACCCATAGCTCATCGCTAATCCACATCCTCATAGTTGAATTATACCAACAATAGAAGAAAGTTTGCAATAGTTCAAGATTTGGCCATGTGTCCCTTGCAACAGGATCAATGGTCATGCAGGCGTTTCTTTTGGCAATACTCAAATCAATGATGTAATATTAGGACCATAGACTTTATTACTCTATTGGACTCAAGGGAACACTAAGAGGGGGGGGTGAATCAATGTTCTACAAATCTTAGCTTTATCAATATGATATTAAAACCATTTGAACATTAAACCAAAGGAAACATGAAAATACATAAAGTAATCATCCACAACACCATAGCACAAGGATTTTTGCATGGAAACCCTGTTAGGGGAAAAACCACGGTGGAGGTTAATCCACAATTTGAGTACTCAAATAAAAGTTTTACAAAAGAGAATGCACTTGCATTCAGGCACACTGCCTAGAGATCACTTCTCAAAGATAAGGCTCACTGCCTTACAAAAGCTCAGATTAAAACCATCTAAAGGTTGAATTGAGATAGTAGCATCTACTTATTTTAGGTTACAGTTCTGGTTAAACTCATAGATTAGATTTTGGATCCTCTGTTAGATTTTTCACTTTGTTATGCTCTATTCTGCTCTTCACATCATGAATTAATGTACAAATGAATTCAAACTATTAACCTTCTGAATTTTTCACCACACACTAGTATACTTCGTATTCCACTCATTCGCTATGTAAAAATGATAAAATCAATCTCATATATATATCCTCTATCAAGGATTTTCTCATTCATATGTCGACTTAATAAAACATTAAGTGCTTTTCAACTATCAGATAGATCCTTAATTAAATCTTTATGGACACCACCCATAGTCATCCTAAACATATTAGGGACCCAAATAAACATATCTGAACACAAAAACATTTAAATAATTACTCCTGATACATCCACAATTACTGTATTTGACAAGTCGACCTTCTAGCATAGATAACCAAAAGATTAGTGCACCAGATCTCCTAGATCGTTCACTAGTTAATGCACATCAAATATTCCATGAATAAGGTATTAAAAAAATAAAAAAACCTTTCTTTGAGATCCAAAACCCAAAATAATATTTTGGTGAGGTAGTCAGATTGACATATATGCCTTTAACCGGATGCCTTGTTCTTCACTCTATTCTACCAGTGTAAACCAAAACTAGATTATGGACCAGATGAATGACTTAGGTTGCCATCAATGACAACACTAGAAGCCATATGCCAACAATCTCCCCCTTTGGCATTGATGGTAACAATTAGTGAAAAATGACTGTGTCAGAATCATTATGATTACGCTACCATACTTTACTGCTCTTTTTCCCCTACGCTTCAAAACTTTCAGGACATAGCTCCCCCTAAGATTGATGAGACATTTTTCACTGCACTCTCTCCCCCTTTGACATCAATGACAAAGCATAGAAACCATATGCCAAAAATGAAAAAACATGTGTTCAAAATCTCCAAAACTTCAAAACTGATTCAAATTTTTTGAAATAGAGTTAGAAAATTATCTTATGATTTTCCTTTATTTTTGGAAGGAACTTCTTCCAAGCATCTATTGTGATCCCAATGATTATAATCATGTTTTTATTCTTGGATGTCTTGTTGACAATCTCCGTGAGAGATTCTGGAATTGTAATTGCTTCCTCTAGTTTCTCACCTTTCCTTAGTATCTCAATCTTCTGTTCCAATCTTCATTCAGTTAGATCCTTCACCTTCCAAAAAGTGTCCACAAGTGTGTTCTTGGTGAATTAAAATTTTGTGTGCTCAGACTATAGCTTTCAAATATTTTTCTTGATTGTGCCATCCTAAACCTAAAACATGTCAAAGCTTTTTCCAATTCCATTCAACTCTGTTTCAATTTGCTCCAATTTCTCTTTGTATTTTCCAACTGCATGAGGCCAATAGATGCAATAGTTGTAGATGTTATTAGCTGCACTTATGCATTGTCTCAATTCATTCATTTTCTTCTTCAATTTGGTAAGTGATGGCCTGAACTATCCCTTCAAATGTGAGATAACTTCACCTTCTTCTTTGTCTTCAAACTCAGAGTTCATTGTTTCTTTACTGCATTCAATCATTTCTTCAGGTAGAATGTTCTACAAACTTTCCAATTTGATCTTGCAATTCTCAACATGAGCATTTAGTACACTCATAATCATATCTTGATCATATGATGGTCTGACAGACCATAACTTAGCAATTTTCTGCATTCCACCTTCCTCTTCAATAAGCTATTGTAGCTTCTCTTTTGTCAGGTCATCTTCTTCTTCACTTACTTCTTAGATTTTCCTTTTCTGGTTTTTGTTCATTTCCTTATGGATCCTTAGTTTCTTCATCAGATTCTTCATTTGAAATATCCATAATTTCTTGTTCCTTTCCTTTTCCTTTAATTTTGGGAATCTTGCATTTCAGAGGGCTATATTCAATAGTTTCTTTTTCTCATTTCTAATTTTTCTCGATGCCATAAGAAGAGGAACCAACTTCAAGTGTTCTTACCGAAAGAGAAATATTGACTGAACCACACTTTCCAAGAAAATTCTTAAACAAATTTTCAAATTCTTGATCCCAATTAGCCAAGCTCTTAGAATATGAATATATTTGTTTGCATACCGGTTCATTTTCTTTCCACACCATATTGTTGATTTTTGGCAAGCAATTCAAGAAGTACATTACTAAGCATATGATCAAAGTACCGAACCTGAAAGGGTAACCTATCTCTTTTGTTAGTTGCACATTCTCCATCAATTGATCCTTTAATAGTCTACATAGGTTCTAGTCCTGACCTTCCATTATCATCTTGTGGGAGATGTAAACTGCACTAGCTGAAGTTGCTCCTTCTCTGTTTCTGAAAAAGAATTTATATGATATTCCATGTGCAATGTACTTTGCAACAAGATTCTTGATTGCCAAAATTATTAGTGCCCTCTGATCTCCAATTACTCCGGTTAGGGTTTCAACTTCTTTGTTCCAGATGGATTTCTTCGTTGGTATGTCTCCAACTTCACATAATCCAATCAAAATTTCAATTACCTCCTTCGAAATGATGTAGGGTTTGTCCAGAATCAAAGTGTCATTATGCAATCTATTCAAAATGAATTTAACAAGTTTCACGTTCTCAAAGTACGAAAACTCATTCCAAATATCCAAATTTTTGTGTTTGGCTTCATTCAACCTCTTCAATTCATCGGGCAACAACAAATTTCTCATGGAACTAATATTTCCACTATTGTATTCATCCAAAATTATTGCCCCTTTGATTTTTTCCATTCTTCCTTCTGTATTTTACGTTTATTGACCGCACATCGAGTTATACAGAAAAATCCAAAAACAACTGAAATACCTGATATATTTTGAGAATTGCCTACGAATCAATTTCACTGCTTCAAAATTCTTCTACCGAGTGCTCTCCTTCTTTTCTCCTTCGATGGAAAGTGAAAAATGAGGGTTCTAACCTGACTTTTATGGTTCACACACTTGCAATAAATGCATTTTCCCTAAGTTTTTCCAGATGCCTTGTTTTCTGAGACAGCGAGAGAAAAATTCTTTTGCGGACCTATGAATTCTTGAATTTTCTCGTGAAAGTTTACCAAAACCTCTGCATATCATTGATACACCTCTTTGACCATCCTTCATGTTCCGGTACCAACAAAAGACAGGGGAAAAAGGATTTTCTTGGACAACTTCCCCTAGGCCTAGTGGCCTGAAATTAATTTCTGGAAGAATTAACGGAAGCAGGTTTTGGTGCAAAACCATTTCTAGCATCAGACTCATCCTTCCTTACGCATGTCTTCTTCATCCAATCTCTTATCTCATATGTAGTCACTTTTCCTTTTCCTTTGTCATCTTTCTGTATATTTCTACCTCTGTATACTGGACCTCTTCTATCCACATTTTTTTTTGCAAAATCTTGTAGTGTGACCATATTTATTGCAATTGAAGCACATAGTATTTCCTTGTCTAGAACAATCATTCCATTGATTTCTTTTCTATCTGAATTGATTAGAAATGTGTCCAAGTCTTCCACATGTAAAAAATTCAATATTCCTTCTATTGACAGAGTAGTTTAACAAATTTCTGCATTCAATTGATTTATGACCAAACTTTTTGCAATTGAAACACTGACCAAAAAATGATGAATCTCTTGATTTCATATTACTTCTACATTGAGCAGCCATATGACCAAATTTATTGCAAGTAAAACAATATCCATTAAACTTTTGAGCATTAGGTTGTCTTACCAGATACCTTCCACCTTTGTTCATCTAGTTTCCTTCTCTGAAACTCTTTTGTCTAGATCTAGAACTTTCTCCTTTTTCATATCCAAGAACTCTCTTGTCATTTCCACTCTTCTGTCCTTGATTTAGCTCATCAAGCTTAACTAAACTAATCTTAAACTTCTCCTTATACTCATTTGCCGTAGTAAGTTCATTTTTGAGAATAACAATCTATTTTTTAAGTTCTTCATTATTTTTGAATTGTAGCAGTTCACTTTCCATCTAAATGAATTCTCCATTTACTCTTCTAAATTCATCAGATTTATCCTTTAAGGAATGTGCAAGGTTCTCCTCATTCTTCTTCCTTTCTTCAATCTCTTTAGTCAGCTTCATCACCATAGATTCCATTTCATGTTTTAGGGTAGCATTGTCTTTGGCAAGCTTTTCACATTCTTCAGTTATCTCCTTCAAGGTTTGATTCAAGTGAGCATCATCCATGTTTTCGCTCTCTTGATGCTTAATATGGTCACAAAGATCTTTCCTCTTCTCCCTGGATTTAAAAATCTGATCCTTCAATGTCAAAATGAATTTCTTTAGATTGATCAAGGTCATCGAGTGCCACCAAAAGTTGCTACTGAAGACTACCAGAGTCCATCACATTGCAAGATTCACCTTAAGCTACTAAAATTCTTCTGAGGAACCAGATGCTCTGATACCAATTGTTGGACTTAAGGGAACACTAAGAGGGGGGGTGACTCAATGTTTTGTAAATCTTAGCTTTATTAATCTGATATTAAAACCATTTGAACATTAAACCAAAGGAAACATGAAAACACATAAAGTAATAATCCACAACACCATAACACAAGGATTTTTTCATAGAAAACCTATTAGGGGAAAGACCATGGTGGAGGTTAATCCATAATTTGTGTACTCAAATAAAAGTTTTACAAAAGAGAATGCACTTGCATTCAGGCACACTGCCTAGAGCTCACTGCTCAAAGGGAAGGCTCACTGCCTTACAAAAGTTCAGATTAAATCCATTTAAAGTTTTAACTGAGATAGTAGCATCTAGTTATGCTAGGTTACAGTTTTGGTTAAGCTCATAGATTATATTTTGGATCCTCTATCAGATTTTGCACTTCACTCTACTATGTTCTACTCTTTTTTTCTCTTCACATCATGAATTCATGTACAAATGAATTCACACTATTAACCTTCTAAATTTTGCACCACACACTAGTATACTTTGTATCCCACTCATTCGCTATGTCAAAATGATAAAACCAATCTCATATATATATCCACTATGAAGGATTTTTTCATTCATATGTCGATCTCATAAAACATTAAGTGCTTTTCAACTCTCGTCTAGATCCTTAATTAAATATTTATGCACACCACCCATAGTCATCCTAAACATATTAGGGACCCAAATAAACATATCCGAACACAAATTTTTTAATTAATTACTCCTTATACATTTGTAATTACTATATTTGACAAGTCGACCTTCTAGCACAGATAACTAAAATATTAGTGCACCGGATCTCCTAGATCGTACACTAGTTAATGCGCATCGAGATATTCCATGAATAAGGTACTAAAAACATCAAAAAACATTTCTTCGAGATCCAAAACCCAAATAATAGTCCGGTGAGGTATTTAGATCGACATTTATTCCTTTAACTAGATGCACTGTTCTTCACTTTGTTCTATCGGTGTAAACCAAAACTAGATTATGGACCAGATGAATGACTTAGGTTGCCATCAATGAAAAAACTAGAAGCCATATGCCAACACACTCATCGCTAATAAGGAGAATACAAGCAGACATCGATTAGCGATGGGTGATGAGCCTCACGCATATAAAAGACCATAGTGTTATCACACATTTTCTTCTTAGAACTTGAAGCATGAGGATGATTAATGATACAAAAAAAAATAGTGATGGTAAGTTAATCCTTCATATTGTGCATCACTAATATGAAAATCAAGGTCCAAAACCCATCCAGGATGAGTGATACAAAGGAAATGGTTCATCATCCATCACCAATTGAAGACAAACGGTCATGAAACAATCCATGATGGGCGATATACTAAGCGGTAAGTGAGAACTTAAGTGAGGATAATTAGCACGTGCTCATAGGTTGTTTTAAAAGGGGGACCAACAAGGTACAATGATGCAACTTGACTTAAAAGGACTTAAGACCATTTTAGCAAAGGATTTAAAGGCCAAACATTTCTCACTTTTAACCTTATAAAATATTAAACCTTAGACCAAAATAAGAGGAAATAATATGCCATGAGTAAATGGGGAAACCTTAGGTATAAGTGGCCGATCAATACATGGACACAAAGTACGTAAGTTGTTTCAAACTAACCGGGGAACGACCATATAAAGTCAATGAGGGATTAGATGAAAACATAAGTATTTTAGGATAAAATAAATGTGCCAAGTAAAACCCACCCAGTAACATCAAAACCTAAACCCTTGTAACATATTAAACCAAGAAACCACTCAAGTAGGGAAATTTAGACCAGTGGAACATGAAAATCGGAGGGTTCCACCAATGGCTTCGACTGGGGATGCTTGCCTCTCATAGGCATGGCAAGATTTCAGATCTCATGGTTGAAGTAGACCAATCACAAGGAACCCAAAAACCAAGGACCTTCCTGGACAAGGAAAGAAGAACACTCCCAAGCAAACAAATGTACAAAATTTATAGGACTATATAGTGTACATGGAGCAGAATAGATTTCAAGAGATATGGCTTCAAGAACTATCCATGTACTAGTAGTTCAAGAAGTTCACCTGTTAAGCTATGAATCCTCACTATGTGTGTTTGACACCAGATAAAGGCCTAACCATAATGCCTCAAAATTCCCATGTTTTCCTTTATCTTGAGCCCTTGAATTCCACATCAAAACCATACTCCCTACAAATTTCTTGGGATGAGATCTTTTATCATACAATTGGTTGACTTGCAATTGCATCTTGTTATTTTTGTCATGAGCTTCTCTTCTAGTTTCATCCAACTGTATCAAGGCATCCACTCTATGCTGCATCTCATCACATATCACATATGTCACCATCATAATCTTGTACAAACTTGTACATTTTTAGCAAGTTGTTTTGAGGCAACCTTGCATCTAAATCATATACTAAACCAAAAGGTGAATGTCTTGTGGCTTTCTTTATAGTAACCATCTCAACCCATAGTGCAATCCTCAAATTTGAATCCCATGCTTTCTTATTATTTTTCAATCACCCTTTTGATGATCTTCATCAGACTCTTGTTACTAGATTCAACTTGACCATTTCCTTGAGGATGGTAAGGGGAAGAATAATAAATTTGTATTTCATGTTTTTCATAGAAATCCTTAAACTCATTAGATCTGAAACACATAGCATTGTCAGAGATAATATTTTCTGAGACTTTGAATTTGATTAGGATGTTAGTTATTAGAAAATAAATCACCACTTTTCTTTTTTCCTTCTTGGTGGGGATTTCTTCTACCCACTTTGTAAATTAATTAGTTTCAACAAGGATCCAAGAATTCCCCCATTGGATTTTTTTGATATTTCACCAATGAAGTCTATACCCCACTATTGAAAAGGGGCCTGAATTGAAATAGGTTTGAGTGGTAGATTCTCTAATTTTTTTAGCTTGCCTAAGAATCTTTGACAAGCATCACAAGATTTGGCAAACTTGTGGGCATCTTTGAAAACTGAGGCCCACCAAAAAATTTCCCTCAAAATCTTGTGAGCAATGGTTTTATCCATGTAATGGCCACCACATACTCCATTATGCATTTCTTGCAAAAGTTCCAATGTCTGCTTTCCATCAACACAATTGAGTAACACACCCTCTAGACTTATCCACCAAAGCTCACTATCAATGATGAAATATTTAATAGCTTGTGACTTCAAATTTCTTCTCTCATTGTTAGCCATACCTTCTAGACACTGCATAGTTTGCAAATACCGAACAATTCTCCTATACCAACCACAAGTCTGCATGTCACAAATGGGTGCAACATCTACACATTTAACTTGATTTATATAGTTTTCCTCCAAGTTGGTTTCAACCATTAGCTTAGCTAGACCTTTTCCTCTCACCAAATTAGTGGTCTAAACATGAATAATAAATTTTTGGATCTTTTTGATCCATCTGCACCTCCTTTCTGTGGTTTATTGTTGAGTGAAGATATCCTTCACTGTAGTATTTCTCACAAAAAGCTATGACTGTAGCTCCCATTAGGTATGTTCTAATTTTTTTTATAGCCTTGAATAAGGCATATTATTTCTTCTCAATCATGTCATACTTAGGTTTTGTGGCCTACAAAGACTTTCTAAAGAAGGCAATGGGTTGCTCAAAGCCCTCATCATTTTTCTGTAATAATATAGCAAAAATAGTATGAAAAGAGGCAAAAGGAAATATATGCATTGGCTTGGAAAAATTTGGAGATTTCAATACTAGAGCCTCCTTGATAGCTTGTTTTATACTTTTGAATGCTTTTCTAGGATCCTCACTCCAAACCACTTTCTCTCCCTTCTTTAACATATTAGAGATAGGCCTGGTAATCTTAGAAAAAATGGTTACAAATATTCTCAAGAAATTGATCTGACCAAAGAATGATTGGATACCTTTAGAATCTTTTAGTTGTGGAATTTTGTCTATGGAAGCTACTCTCTTAGGATCAATCCTTATTCCATCTTTAGACATAATATGACCCAGTAGCTTACCTTCCTTTACTCCAAACACACACTTTTTTGGATTCAACGAAATTCCATATTCTAGTGCTTTATAAAACACTTTCTCTAGATGCATACAATGATCTTCTTACTTTTTGTTGTATGCAATTAGGTCATCTTGATACACAACTAAAAATATGTCCATGATATAAGAAAATTCCATGTCCATGGCTCTTTGAAAAGTAGCCTCTGCATTTGTTAATCCAAATGAAATTCTTACATAGACATATGTACCCCATGGAGTTGTGAAAACCATCTTATATTGCTTAGATTCTTTGAATACCACTTGATTGTAACACGATAATCCATCCATCATGGATAGAAGCTCACAACCAGTTACCTTCTGTAACATAACTTCCATGTTTGGAAAAGGATAATTATCCTTCAACGATGAGACATTCAAATTTCCAAAGTCAACACACAGCCTGATGTCACCGTTATTCTTCCTAACTGGGGCAAGATTTGAAATCTAGGTTGAATACTTGCTAGGCTTAATGATCCCAGGATCCCTCAATTTTACAAGTTCTTCATGCATCTTAGGTTGCAATGTGGGATTTATTAGTCTCTGATTTTTCCTGAAGGGCTTTGCATCTGGTTTCAAAGGTATTTCATTCTAAAATAACTCTTCCCTATATGTCTTCAGATCATCATAAGACCATGCAAAAACATGTCTATACTTTCTCAACAAAGCAATCAACATTGCCTTGACTTGGGGTTTCATCTTCTTCCCAATATAAAACTTTTTTGGAGAATTCTCTGTTCCAAGATTGACTTCCTCCAAATCCTCCTTATGTGTGGATGTCTGCTTAGCATTACTTCTATATGAACCATCAAAAACCCTTTCCAATTATACTATTCATTTTGGAATCTTATCCCTCTTCAACTAAATAATTTCATTCCAAAATATGGTTTCCTTACCATCCACTTCCTCCATAAAGGCTCCAAAATCATTTTCTTGACCCTCATATTCATCTACACATTATAGGAACCTTAAGTTATCCTAATCATCATTAAACAACTATCAGTTCTTTATGTTATCAAGAAATGAATGTCTAACTTTCATTTCAACCTTTGAAATGCCCACAAATGTAATATCATTTGGTAAGAGAGAAATATTAGTAAGTAGATCTGCTACTCTATTATTGCTCCTATCCAACCAATCGATGCCAAATGCATCAAACTATTCAATTGGATCACATACAAAATTTCTATACTACCTTAGCCTGGTATTCTTTGATGCATATTTTCCTTTAACTTAAGAAACAACTAGTTCTTAGTCTCCAATGAATCTTAACTTCTTAATTCCATGTTTCTCAACTATCTTTAGCCCTAGTAGCAAGGCTTCATACTCAGCTACATTGTTTGTGTATGCAAAATATAATTGAAATGAAAACTTGAAGGCCTTACCACTAGGAGAAATAAGTATGACCCCTGCACCAACTCCCTCCTTTGGACAAGCTCCATCAAAATGCATATTTCATAGGTCATCACTATTAGCTTTCTGCAATACTTCTTTCTCTAGAGGTGGAGGTTGTTTTTCTTCCTCTTCTTGTAACTTCAACTATGAAGCTATCCATGCCAATATCCACAAAATGAATTCTATCTGCTTCTTCCACAAATTCAATGATATGTGGATCTCTCAGCTCCCTCATGAGTTTGATGTGCTTTCCCTCAATAGGAAAAGTTGCAAAGGACATGTCATATTGCATGCTACCTCCCATGGAGGCACTCCATTTTCTAGATAATATCATACCATTATTGGGTGGGATGTTCACCACAACTATGCTCCTGACAAACTCCTTGTAAGGAAAAGCAACTAATTTGTATGGAACATCTTTAATAGCTCCAATAATTGGGATTTATCTAGAATCCATGGCATAACACTTTCCGTATGCAAAATTTATTTTCAAGCCCATTTCCTTCATTATCTCTACTTGCATGATATTAGATGATGCTCTTGAATCAATCATATAGTTTTTTAGGAGCTTTCCATCAACAATCAAAGTTACATATAATGGATCAATATTGTCTAGGAAAGTTGCGATATTACTTCCCAAGTAAATCTAAGGGATCTCACCAATGTATCCCTCCATTATCTCTTCACTCACTTGATTTCCCCTCACTTCAGGTTGAGTAGTCGCCCTTTTATCTTCTCAGGCCTGCATGGCACCATTGATAAGGGACATTGCCTTCTACATATGCTCATCAATTCTCACCATTTCCATTAGTGGAACAATCACCTTTACTTGAGATAATAGCTGAAACATGTCAACTAGATTATAATTTGGTAGTTCATAAGGGACTACACTCTGTTCTTCAACTTAGACCTTTTTTTTCTCAAGTTTCTTTTCAATCTCTTTCTTATCTTGTTTCTTTTCTGGATCAACACTTGAATTTTGAGTCTTAACCTTAACAACTGAAATAAAAACCTCATCAAGATTCTTGGCTACATTATATTTCTTGGCCCAAATTTGAGGTCCCTTACCATCCTTGGCTTTGACCTCTCCTTTCTTAAACTTGGCCAATTCTTTTGTTTTAGTTCCCTATTTTTTTTCATTCTACTTTTTTATGAACATATTGTCAAACTTACCTTGATCACAATTAGGAACTCTGCTTATCAAGTTGTGAGCATTACTAGCTTGCTCCACCAATGCCATTGTCATCTTCTTATACTCATCATCAGAAGGTCTTCTCAATGAAACATCCATTTCTTATGTCTCCATAGCACACATGTGGTCCTCAACTTATTCATCGTCATCAAGGAAATTTTTCTAATGATCGAAATCTAATTTATGTCTCTGATAGTCAACATCAAGTTTATGTGATTCTTCCTTTGAAGAACACTCCTCATCAACAAAGTCTGATCTATGCATAAAAACATGTACTTCAACATCATTTTCGTCCATTGGCTCAGAATAATTTGATTGAGCTTGTTCTTCTTCAAACTGTCTTGATATTAAACACATTTGAGAGGCATGTGGCAGCTAGAAAACAACACACCAAGGTGTTTCATCAGCAAAATTAATTGATTTTTTCTACAATGGATTAGGGGGAACTTTATTTTGAGAATTTTTTTGATTGTTGGGAACTGGTTTCCCATTATGCCAATTGGTGTTATAAGGATGGTCTTGCAATTGAGGAGGTCTTTCATTCTTCTAAAAGTTGGGCTTATTATTTGTAAGACACTTTTCTTATCTGGCAAGCCTATAGCCGATATCTTTCAAAGAACTAGCAACTTTCTCAATCTTGTCTTCTAATGAACCTCCTTTCTCTGCAAAATGTTTATCTTCTTTCTTGGGGTTCTTCAATATTTTAACATCATCTCTTCTCCCAAATTTACTAGTTTCTCTTCTAATGTTCTCAATATGGATTGCTATCTTGAAAGCTCCTCTTAATGTTTAAGGATTCTTATTCAGCAGGAGATAGCTCATTTTTGCATCAAATTCATTAAATAGTTTACCAAGCATACACTATCATTGAGTCTCAAATGAGGAGGTAGTCTATTCATGGATTTCTGAAATCTTACATTGAAATCAACAACTGCCTCATTTGAAACTTTAGAGATATTGTTAAATTGATTTAGGAGGAACCTTGAATCAGTCTTGTCACTGTATTGTTCTCTAAATATCCTCTTAAACTCTTCGCAAGAACCAATACTCTTAGCTGGTAGGCCTCTATGCCATTCTCTAGCATCTTCAGTGAGTGACTGCATGAAAATATTCATCATCACATCATCAACCTCTACCTCAAAGTCATCCATTACATTGGTAAATGAGTTTAAATAGTCTTCACCACTTATTGCATTGTTATAAGAAAACTTAACCAAGACATGCCTAATATTCTCAGGGAATTGATTTGGATAGCCATGAATCCCAACAAAGCATAATTGTTGGTACCTTTCCACTTGCATTGGTCTTCTAGTGAACCAATATCTATGATTATTTTGAGGCTCACCATCTTCTTGATCACTAGATTGATTATTACATTCACCATTTCCACCCCCACCATTGTCACCACCACCATTTTTACTTCCACCACTAGCACCACTTCCTTCTCCATCTTTAGAATAGTTGCTCTTATTTTTGTGGTTACCTCCACTTCCACCACCCTGACCTCCACAACCATCTCCACCAAGAGTATGTGCATCTTTATTAGACTTATGTGGATCAGAGTCAATATGAACAAAACTTGACGATGCTGGATCAAGAATAAAAGTTGAGGAATGAAATCTTCCTTTCTATTTTTTCATTTGTAGCCTCAATCTCCATTTTATTTAGCTCTTTCTGCAACTTCTCATTAACTAGTTGCAACCTCCAAATTTTAGGGTCAGGAGGTGCATTTGATGGAATAGAATTGGTCTTAGCATCTTTGGTGGATGTATTGATAGATGGAGTGTTTGTATTTATGTTGGGGTTTGTACTAGGGATGGTTTTCTTGGGTTGGCCTATAGGCTTCTTTTCATGATCTATAGGATGTGACTTCTTAGCAGCAACAAAAGGATCTGTGACTTTAGTTGTTGTAATAGATGCAGTGTTAGTTCTTGCAATAGAAGTTCCCATAGGAATGGTCACTTTAGGAAGGTTAGGAGGTGCCATAGCAGCTGGTTTAGAAGGAACTTTAGGAATAGGTTCTTCCTTTAAAGATTCTTTAATTTTCTCAATCCTTCTTCTCTGAGCATCTCTTTCCAACACCTTTACCCTGATTCTCTCCTCTTTCTCCTTTTCTTGTCTTTCCTCCAACTCCTTGATTCTAGGTTCTTCTTCTTTTAAGGCTTGCATATCCTTATCTATGCCATCCTCATCTTTTAGGACATTTTCAGACTCGCTAGGCTCAGGAGTGTAAAATGTAAGATTGGTCGGTTCTCTCTCAAGGGAATGATGTGAGGCTATACTATGGGATTTACCCCTTGGTTTGAAGTTATCATAGTTTAAAATGGATTTACCCCCAAGGGTTGCACTCTTGGCTAGGAATTTGTTATCCTTTTCCCAAAATTGCCACCTCTCTTCTTCCTTTGACATCTCAAAGTGACTATCAGGGATTTCATCAATGGGTAAACCTTCCTTATTTGAATTAAGCATACTAAATTCAAATTCTTCTTCATGAAAAACTTCATTATGAACATTTTCATTTAAATTAGGAGATGCATTAACAAGATTTTCAGTAGACTTACTCGATTCAACATTATTTGCTTTCTAGGTTGAATATCTATTCTTTGATGGCTTGGGCTCTAGCTTCTACTAAGGATGTTTCTTCATGTAGCTTCTGGTTCTTCTCATGGTGTCAAATTTATCCTTAGATTCCTCCTTCTCTTTCCTTCTTTGAGGATTTAACCTTGAACTCACACAAGAGACTTCAAAGTTGCCACCCACTATACTGGGAAATAAAAATTGATTATACTTTGAAGATGTACTCACAATATCGAAGAATACTTTAAACATAACCTGGTATGAAATGGAAAAAGGAACCAAAAATCGATGCATAAAATTGGACTTGAACTATTGATGAGAATTCAGGTAAATTGTTTTCCAAATAATGAAGAAAAATGAAAATAATTGACTATGACTATACCAGATCTGACCTAGAGACATTGGACTAGCATTTTTCCCAATAGAGTCGCCAATATGTTGGTTTTTTTACGAACCAAACTTAAATCTCAACAATTGCCTATGAAGTTTTCATAATTCAATGATCAACATGAATGGTGAGGATTGGCCAATGACTAGGTGAAAGCTTGCTGGGATTTCCATCTGCACTTTGGGATCTGCAAGACACAGGAGGGTGATCCTTACAATGTACTTAATGATACTCTTGTGCCATTTATCATAGACATTGTGAATAACAACTACATTCTCATAGATTGCAAATTAAATGAAAAACTTCAAGAATCTGGAAAATTCTTTAATAAGTTTTCATCTAAAGTAGAGAATGGATGACCTTATGTGGAAATTTATAACAATTTAAGGTGTATGAATGTTTTTATTTAAGCATTTTTTGTTGGAAGAATGAAGGTGACCTTTGGGTTTTTTGTCATTGATGCCAACATTGTTCGGTAACTGACTAAGTAAACTATGTATCTATAATGATCCAATATTTTGATTTGGAAATCCTCTCAATAAAAGATAATTCTATGAGTTTTTGATATGTTGCTAAGGAGTGTTAGTTACAACTATGAATGAGCTCTCAAATGTTTTTTTTGATTGAGCTAAGATATATAAATGATAAAAATTTGACATTCTTTTGGCTGACAGGGTTAAGAATTTCTTGTCTTATGAATGTTTAAAGTGTTCCTTATTAGGCCTGGGCTGACCTAATTTGTGGATAATATGTTTTATTTTGTGTGCCAAAAAGATTTTTGAATTGGGCCAACAAGTCACTTTGAATTTTGTATGTTCACATCCAATTAGGCTGACCTAATTGATGTATGAATATATCGGTATATATATGTATGTAAGTAAGAAAGAAAAAAAGAAGGGAAGTGTGTGAGTGTGTGTGTGAACTATGATGCGAGCTATGCAGAAAGTGTTATAGTGAGAAGTTGTTGAATGTTGTTGTATACTTGCAACTAGAGTAGGATTTTATTTTTCTAGAGCCTAACCATAATTAATCTCAACACTTTGAAGGTGTACTTCTTCAGTTTATCTTTTGGAAGTGAGCCATAGTTTTTGTATTCAGGCTGCAAGCCTTTCAAGGATAGCATGTCTTGGTAGTGATCCCTGTAATATCTTGTAACTGGTTATAATATATTATGAGTTAATCCTCACTGTGGTTTTTCTCATTTCCGGTTTTCCATGTAAAATAATAGTGTCAATGTGTTATGAGAAGTTGTGATTCCTTTCATCCTTTTTTTTATGATTGAAGTTAGATATGTGTTAATATCTGGATGGTTATCAATTAATTGTGTTAGCAGATTATTGATTCACCCTCCCTCTTAGTATTCAGTGTATTCAATAATTGGTATTAGAGCTTGGTTCCTCTAAATAAGTATTACAACTTGAGGAAAGTCCCATAATTTGAATACATGGCTAACAAAAGCTATCTTGTTCCTCTAGAAGAAATCTCTACATCTGAGGAACTCAATGATGCCCTTGAAGAATTGGAAAAGAGTGAAGATGAGAAAGAAACTCTAAAAGGAAACTTGAAAGAAGGAAATGAATGCATCAAAAAATTAAGAGAACAAATAAAAAAGTTCAAAGAAAGCATAGAGAAGTTAGTGATCAATTGCAAAAGGCTAAAGAAGATATTACTAGAATGAAGGTACAAGTGAAAGAATAGAAGAGAATTGAAGAATTTTAGAAAGCTGAAATTTAGAATAAAATTGATGAATGTACAAAACTTGAACAAGAAGTGGTAACCCTAAAATTTGATCTGGAAAAAGAAAAACTCATGAAGAAAAATTCAAAACAAGTTCTACAAGGCTTGATGAGTTGATTGCATTTCAGAAACCTTCTAAGGACAAAAGTGGTCTAGGACTTGAAGAAGGACAAAGTTTAAAGGAAAATAAGATTCTCAAAAAGGCAGACAATCAAGGGAAGACTCAAGGAAATAATAAATAGATCAAGAACCAAAGGAGCAGTACCAAAATGATTCCTATACGACAACATAATGCTCAAAGGTACCCATCTTTCAATGGTTTTTGTTTCTCATGCAATAAATTCAATCATAGGGAAACAAAATTTAGAAGTAGAATGAATCAGAATAGAATGAATTAGAATGTTGGATTCTTTGCTGGACAATGCTTTGCTTGCAATACGTTTGGACATAAAGCTATCAAGTGTAGAAGCCAAATAATGTTGAACAAATTCAATGCTACTAGAAGGGTTCAATATTTTCAAGGCTACTGCTATACATACAATGTCTTCGTACATAAAGCTAATCATTGTAGATCAAGGATAAATCCAAATTATTTTGGTCAGAAACAAGTTGTTTGTTACACCTACAATAAACCAAGACATATCTCAAAATTCTGTAGAAGCAAAATTGGGAAGAAACCTAATCCAGAACAAAAGAACAAACCTATGAACAAAGTAGATCCTACCGAGGTGAGAAAAGAAATGGAAAGGATTTGGAGGAAAAAGGAAGAACCCAAGAAAAATGATGATTCAAATGCATTTGGTGCAAATTCCACTTCTAAAAACTGAACCCAGTAGTGGCTTCAGGGGGAGCAGTTATAGAGAAATCTAAAAAGCCCTCGATATTTGAGGTGTCAAGTGGTGAAACGAGGATATATGATGTGAGTTTTCAGTCTAAAGATGATGAAGATGTCTCTGGTAGAAAATATGCAAATCCAAATAATTGCAAAACCTTTTTAGGTTTGCAATGTAATCTATAAAGTGTTTATCATCTTTTAAGGTTGGAATGCATTAAATGCGATTTAGAGAAAAATTCGTAACTCATAAAGCAAGAAAATAAGTTGAGCTAAAGCACATTTTCACATTTGGGAAGAAGAAAAGTGAGATGAAGAGTGTCGAAGGCGATTCAGAGTATTTTTCATCAAAACCTTAGTTCTCAACAAAGCGTGGAAAGGTATTTTTTGTTATTTGAATCTTGGGTATTCTAAGTTGAAGGAAATTTTCTTCAAGAATATACAAGTTGTTTGAGGAGAAATGGCCACTCCTACCATTGTGGAAGTCTTTGAGAGAGCCTAAACCAAATTTAGAAGTTACTCTTGGAAAGTTTATGAAGCGGATCCCATGGGTGCGTTCTCACACATTTCGAGCAATGCGTTACCCATTGAAGACACTAGGACATATATTCATGGGAAGCTGGAGGAATTTAATCACCAAGAGCTTAAGGATCTATGTGATAGTGAATTGATAGGAGATGATCTACTACTAAAGCCAAAATATGAAAACCTAGTTTGGAAGAAGCTGAATGTTTGGAACTGGTTTCCAAAATTTTCCAGTGAAATGGAGGGAAAATTTATTAGGATAGCTCTCACTAGGGTACATAGTAAATTTTTGTGGAAAAGTGTACTTAAGGTAATCAACAAGGAAGCGATTCGAGCTATAATTGGTCTTTGTGATACTGGATCCATTCCAGTTCTTAAGACTATGAAGAATGATGTAGTCATAAAGTTGATAGGTGCTAATTTTGATGGAAAAGCTCTAGCTACAAAGCCTATCTCAAATCTTTCCGTCAAGTATGTTGCTATCATGATTGGATAGAAAATTTACTTCACCCACTAAGGGAATTATGTATCTTCTACAAAAATTCACACCACATTTGATATGGTAGTAAATGGGAAATATTTTGATCTATGTGAGTTGCTTAGGCTACAACTTATGTAGAACTTGAGCATGACTAAGGAAAAGGAACACTCCTTAAAATTTGGCACTTTAGTAGTTTGTCTACTATTCTATTTCCTAAGGGAGTTACCAGGAAGGAAAAACATAATATGGGAGTGCAACAAGCTGGTTGCACATCAAATTTGTGATCATTTGAGTAGTCTTGGAGATTTCAGGGCACATAACAATGCCTTCTACTTTATTTTTAGTATTCCAAATTAAGATTCATGAAAGAGATCAGATTCCCATAAGCCTAGTAAAAAAATATGAAAAGTAAATAACCTTTCTTGTAACTACAGATGAATGTATCATAGAGCTAGTTGAACCCAGAACTTGATGGATTGAGCCAATGGGATATGAACTTGATGAAAAATTAGTTGAGAGGTACATTGAAATGTTATTGAACAGTCATAGGGATCCAATCTACCTCAACATGGAACATGTGAAGAAAAATCCACTAAGGTGTGCCTCAAAGCTACAACATCCAAAAGAAGAAAGAAGGTGGAATCATTCTTCATAGAAAAGCTTTCACTAAGGATGATTTAGATCAGTTAAAGGAGGCTATTGATGAGAGACAAGCTAAATCAACTGAACTATTCTTTAGACCTAGGAAATTAAGAAGATTATCTTCTAGTGTTGCACCTACCTCTAGTGCTGCTACTTCTAGGATTGCTAAAGTTGAGAAGGGAAAGAAGAAAGAACAAAGTTCCCCTACATCAGTTGATGTTGCTGCCCCTACCGGTCCTAGTACCCATATATCTAATGGAAAGGACATACCTCCTGTTGCACCATCTGTTGCTTCAGGAAGAAGAAGAGTGAAACAAAAGGCTAACAAGGAAAGAAATCTAAGTGATGTTGTTCAGAAAGAAATAAATCTTGGCATGAAAGAAGAGTGTCAACTGAAAAGAAATAAAAGGAGAAGTACCTCCAAAGAATAAGTTAAAACCAAAATTGATATCACCACAAATTAAGAGATAGAGGAAGAAGACGATACTTACAAAATTCATATACATAAGAAGAAGAATGAAGAAGGCTCATCCGATCATTTGGAGGACATGCCTGGCTCTTATTTGGTAAGTGATCAACCATCTTTAAATCTAGGAGCCTTGGTAAATAATATGATTGAAAATGATATCATGCCAATTGCTGAGCTATTTGATACAGTTAATAATGAAGGAAAGGAAACCATCATAAATGCATTTATTCAATATATATTCATTTGCAATGTAAGTATGGAGACTATATAGAACAAAGTAACTAAAAATGTTTGGAAAGAATTAGTACACAGAAGGCAAGAGGCTGTAAATGTTGAAGATAAGATGAGAAATGATGCCTTAATTTCCTATGATTCTTCTCTTTCTAAGATAGAAGCTACCAATCTGCTCAAAGATTGTTCTACTAAGTTTAGAGTCAAATGGAGAGTCAATATGCTAATGACTAAGGAGCAAGAGAGTATAAAAAAGGTAAGACAAGAAACCCAAGACGTATTTAAACAATTGGAAAGGAATTATGGGGCAAGAACCAACTCTTCATCCCATACAACTCAAGCATAAATGCATGTTGATGTCACAGAAGTGTTGGATAATCCAATCTTGGAAAATTTTTATGAGATACATGAGGTTTCAAAGACTCCCGCCCCTCTGATTGATACAAAAGAGACAACCAACAAAGGTCTGATGATCAACATAGAGATCATACCGATGATAAGCAAGAACATCAAGAATCTACTAAAAATAGGGATGAGAAAGATAAAGATGAAAGTGAAGGAAGCAAGAATAATGGTGACAAGGATAATGAGGATGAAAGGGAAAAATAAAATTGAACCATTAGAAAAATGATGTAGGGAAATAGGGACTCACAATACAAGAAAGGAATCCATAATCCTTGATTTTCCCTTTTATTGTAGGGGATGGTTCATTCAAGGAAACCTAGCATCCCAAATTGGATTGAATATGAACCCAAAGGTGAGTCAATTCTCAACAAGGGAGACCTAGGAAGATTCCTTAGGCTTCGAAGGGTTCACCATGAAGCAAAAGCTTGGAAAAGACAACTTGATATTCAACTCACAAAATCTAGTAATGCAAGCCAAACAATGAGTGCAAATGACAAAATTAAGTAACAACAAGTTAGGATGTGTGTACATGAGAGGTCTGGAAATGTGATAAGGATTCTAGAAATGCAAAAATGCTGTCAAAATATGCTAGGGAGGACTAAGATGCCCTTACTGTCTTCTTAGTCCCACTGTTGTTTTTTCAGGCAAACACGAAATCTTCAGATGTTGGAACATAATCTGAAAGAATCTCTGCAAAATACCCTTAGGAGGACTAAGATGCCCTAACTGTCTTCTTAGTCCCAATCTAAATTTATGCAATTTTAGAATGTGATCTTGAAGTCCAAGGTCTGCACTTCCTTCTTCTCAGAACTTAGGTCCTGAAACTTCCAGATCTAGCCTGTAGGTGACTTTCCGTGAAGATGACAACTTTGCACTTCAAATGATCTTCAAGTATTCAACCTAAATCTGCAAACAAAAACATACAAGAGAGGAAAAAATTATTGATTGTTAGTAAATGGGGGTTTTCCGGGTCAAACCCCTTGTTGGTAATTAAACCTTGGAATGAAATGGAATAATGAAGGGAAATGATGAATGAAAAAAGTGCTATGTTGCAACTCACCAAACCCCTGTTAAGAATTCTGCAAACTTGTGTGAAGTGGCTAGCTTGAATGTAGATCTTGAATTGGATGAATGCTTGATAGATATTGACTTTAATTGCTTGCTTGAATCAAAACCATATATCACAAATGTTAGCTCAAAAACACACATGATACAAGAATATCTTTGACATGATTCTTGAATCTTGATGATGGCTCCAAATGCTTGATGAATTTCTCTTGAATGCTCTTGTGAACTCCAATTTGCTATTATGAATTCTCTCACAAAATTTTTAGGTGAAAATGAGTGAAGAAACCTTGTATTTATACTTATCCATGCTTAATATCCCAAAATTACACCACAACAATCCAACATATGAAATCATTAATTAAAGGAGGCTAAATCCTGCCAAGATTTGAAATCAAATCTAAAAAATAACACAAGGGGTCGACTAAGATGCCCTACGTGGCATCTTAGTCTCGAGGCTTGAAACTCGGGGCATAGACTCCAAAAAGGGTGCCTTTTAAGGTGCTTTTGAAAAGAGGGTCCCAAGACCTTTGGAGGACAAAGACTCCCTAGGTGGAATTTTAGTCCCAGTCAAAAAATCAAGGACACACAACAAAAATCATGAAATTATCATTTATCCTTTGATGTTTGTCGAGATTAGCCATAAAAAGATATAATTTGCTAGGCTTGTGGATGCAAAATAGGACAATTAAGGCATAAATAAGGATAAACAAAGCAAGGCAGGCCCAAACACGTGTGAAAATGCAAAGGTATGCATTTTACTATACTACATTTAGCCCCCACTTTAGTGAGAGGATGAACTTGTTTCAAACTCACACTAAAGTAGCCAACCACACAATCAAGAGGGGTTCAAATGTATGAATGCTAGTAGGATAGGATGAAAATAAGCAAGAGGGTGGCCAAGCCCCTAAGATTAAGATCCTATGAAAGACCAACATAGGCATGAAGGAAGACACTTGCAGATGATATATGAAGCCATAAGTATATCACCAACATACACCATCAAAGATAGAAAAAAGGAAAAAAAAAGGAAAAAGAATATGCTATGGATCAAGCTTCGATTGGCCATCCAACATGCTATTGATCGGGTCTAGGTTGTTTTTCCAAAAAAAGTTTACAAGTGGAATACACTGTCCACTATGCAAACAAAGTGCATGCTCACAAGGGCTAGTGAAGCTAGTTGTCAACTAGGTGAGCCTCGAGGAACCATATCAAAGCAATATCTCCATGAATTTAATAAGGTACAAAAATGCAACACAACAAGAAAGAGGGATGTTCAAAGGAGTTTTTCTTAGTTCATGTGAGGTCTTAATCTTAGGGGACATTGTTCCTAATGTCTCCAAGAGAGGACCAACCAAAGGATAAAAGATTCACAACTTAGGGAATGCAGTGTGTCACATCACCACTAAGAGGAATGTAATATGCTAAGATAGATCAAGCTATTGATGGACATTACTCCCAATGTCACCACAAAGAGGAAAACACATTTCATGAAGTAAGAAAACCACATCAGGGAACATGGACAAAAATGCAAATGAAATAATGCCAATGTATGCCCCCAATTTAAAGAAATTGCTAAACACCCTATTGTGAGAAATTAATTTAAAGTAGACAAACATGAAAAAGAAAAAGGAAAAGAGGGTTTCCCCCCAGAAACACATAAGAGATCTATAGATTCGGGGTCAGTATTTGTCTTTGCTGAAATGATATTAGAGAGCTAGGAACTGTCATAATTCCCCAAATACATATAGAATTGGAAGAATGACTCAAAGAGATTGAAAATAAATGAAAAACCTTTTAAGTCAACATGAGAGAGACATAGGGTGTCTCAAAACCTTGCGTCATCCCTAAAAGGAAAACACAAGACAAAAATGAAAAGAAAATATAAAGGAAAACATTTTAGGTCAACATGGAAGAGACTTGGGTGTCTCGACACCTTGTGTCATCCCCAAAAGGAAAAAAAAAGACAAATATGAAAGGAAAAATGAAAGGCAAAGACCAATGAAAAGGTAAGAAGTTATGAAAGATAGAAGAATGAAGGTACAAATAGAGGAATGCACATAGAGAGGAAACAACAAACAATATGGTGGATCAGATTACACACATGCAATCAACCAAAAAGAAAGAGAAAAAGGAAAGTAAAAAGACTAGTTAAAAACATGTGAGTCAACCATCTAGCAGGTCATCTGCATCCTAGTCTTGTTTAGTATATGCAAAATGCAGGCAACTAGCCAAAGGGACAACATCAAGTGTTGTACTAAGATAATAACCAAGTTCAACATGTGGTGAATCACTCGGTTTAGGAGGATCATCACGGTTGTTATCGTCTAAGATCATATAAGAGGAAAATAAAAAATTCAACTTATTATGCACTTCCTCATCAATTTTATTAGTCTCTTCATCATCATTCAAGTTAATCACAACTAGAGGATGAATGATAGTATCCATAAAAGGTGTTAGCCCCTGTTGTGTTGAAGACATAGGATTTGCTGGTTCTGGTAATGGAGGAGACTCGTCATTTATTGCTTTTGTCAAGTCCAGATTTTGGTTTTCTATGTTGTTCTCTTCATTCATCTTTTGAGCAATATCACGACGTCTACGCCTATGCTCTCTAGCATTTTAGTTTCTTTTATTATGGTTTTCAAGTTGTGTTTGTGTAGGAGCGGGTTTGTCAATTATAGGTTCCTTTTCTTATTGTTGTTCAACCACTTTCTCTTTGGCTTTATAAATTTTCTTAGGAGAAGGATTTGAACTTGTTTGGTTTTCTCTTGGCCTTTTGTAGGAAATAGGCAAGGATGGGTCTTGGTTAGTCAGAAGAGCTTTAAGCTCAATATTGTTTTCTTCACAAGGCGGAGGAGGAAAATTTTCAAGGGATAACTTTTCTATGCATTTTGCTTTAAAATTTTGGTAGGATAGGAAAAGGAAGTCTTCACGGGGTCTTATAGGTTCCATGTGCTCAAGCCAAAAATAGTCTAAGGAAAAAATTCCATGGGAAGATGGAGGTCCAAAGCCACTATGGTTCATAGTAAATATTTCACTTCCGACTGGAAACTTTAAGCACTTAATGGACAATGGATGAGAATGCATTCATGGAGCAAAGCCATTTGTAGCCTAACTTCACACAAAATTGATTTGAATTAGAGATTATAGAGAATGATACATATAATTTCTTAGGTCCTACTTGTAAAGGGAGTGTGATCAAGTCCATTGTAGCATGAGTGAAACTATCATGCGTTTTAATCCATGCTGTCGGTTTATCATATCTATCTTGAGTAAGTTCATATAATAGTTCCTCTATGATCACATTCTCTCCACAAATGGGATTGATTAAAATCCCAAGAGTGGGTCTGTCATTGATTCTAATGGCTATGTAAAGAGGACCATTAGGTACATGTTTGATTTTATCTTTCGAAGAGAAAGTAATATTAATGGGCATTTTGGTTTGTTGTTTACAAGGATCGATTAAAATCACTCCTATCATTGTACTAATAGGACTTTGGTCACTAGTATCCATAGGATTTTTTTCATCATTATCTATAGGATTTTGTTCATTATTGTTCATGTTATCATCATCTGCGTCAAATCTCATCACATCGGGCTTAGTTTCACTAGCCTTAACAAATGAAATATTATGGTTAGGCATGTGATTGGTAAATATTTGTAAGTTCTGGTTAGGAGGAGCTACAACTTTATTACCTTTGTCACTCACACCTCCAATTTGGATATGGTTGGAATCAATGAGGTCTTGCACAAGATGTTTAAGACACTTACAATGTTCTATATCATGTCCTTTTTGTTGGTGATAAGAATAATAGGAATTGTGTCTAAAGCTTGGAGGTAACAACTTGCTAGGGTCAAGAGGTCGAACAAGAGGTAAGGTAAGCATGTTCTTATTTATTAGCCGAGTCATGATATTTTGAAGTGTGTTGGGTAAGGGAGAAAATTATCATTGTAGATATCTAAAGATAAAAGGATTACTCTTCTTTATAGCAACTACTTGAGTATCGACCTATTGGGTAGGTTGGGAGGTAGAATGTAGTTGAAGGAAAGCTTTATTTTGTCTTTTGAAAGGCTGGTAGGTGTTTTGGTTTGAAGATTCAGGATTTTGAGGATGGGTAGAGGTGGTTTTTGCTTCACAAATACCTATGAAATTCTCATAATCTCATAGTGCAGTGCACAAGTGTAGGAAGGAAAGAAACTTCATCATGCTAAGCCTATCTTGAACATTAGGTTGTAAATTTTTTATGAACATTCTTTGAAGGTGAGGATTAGGAATCTTCACACTAATTTGGGAATAAAGCAATTGGTAACATGAAATAAAGTCAATGAATTTTTCACCATCATTTTGTTTACATCTCATCAAATCAACTAATGTCATTTTAGGAACCATATGCACTTAGAAATGGTTAATAAAGGCTTCAAAAAGTTAATTAAATGAATGAATTGAGTTATTCAGTAATGTAGAAAACTAGTCCAAGTCGATGTCTTTCAAGGATCGTGGAAAAATCTTAGCCAAAAGTTTGTCCTCAAGGATAAAGTCACAAAGCAGTAAAGGAATTAACATGATTAGTAGGATCCCCCTTTCCTCCATATTTCTCAAATCTAGGGATCTCTATACCTTGTGGCACCAGAGTTCTCGATATCTCCAAGGATAATGGGTTGCTTTTGACATAGTATGAAGGTGGACCATTTTGATTTTGATTTATGGTGGAAACGTGATGTTGAAGGGATGAAAGGTTTTGTAAAAGGTGGTTAATGATATGGTCATTGATTGTGGTTTGAGATGGAGGTGAATATGGTGGTGGTGTGTATGTGTTGGAAGGACAAGTGAACAAATAGCTTGTGGGAAGAGACATAAGGTTAGATGCCACATAGCTATTAGGAGCATTAGTGGAAATGCTCGAGGTAGGAAGGAAATTACTAGTTGGTTGCATCGTTGTGGTTACTTGAGTATTGGTATAGGTGGGAATGGAGGTTATGGTTGAAGAGGGAGGAATGTGTATTCCTCCTTGGTTTTGCACATTGTTTAAAGTTTGAGCACCATTGGTGGTGGAAGAAAGATTTTTTCCAAATATTTGAGTTATATTATGCACAACTTCTAGTCCTTCATCACTTTCCAACATGCGGTGAATAATATTTATGGTAGGTATAATAGTGTTGGAAATTTTTTCATTAATCATGGTGTCTTGTAAATGGGCTAGGTCTTCATACATTTTCATTATGTTTTCTTGAAGGATATGATCAATCATTGTTTGAACACTTGGCATAGCACTTGTAGGTAAGGTAGGCATAACAAAAGAGTTATCAAAGGTGTGATCCATACCTAGTGAACTAGTACCAACACTAGGAGTAAGAGAGCTAGATGACCCAAGGTCCATAATGAGTGTTTTATCACGAGATTCCATGAGTCTCGCAATTCATCTCACCACAGTATTAGTAGTAGGACACCAAGTAGTAGAGCTCATGAAAGGGATAAATCAAAGAAAGTGCAATGAACACAAACTAAAATAACAATAATTCTACAAACTGTAACAAAAAGTTGAAAGAAGCCAACATAAGGACAAAAAAAAGGTTCAAACCTTGAAAACTATAACTTCAAAATCAATAGGGACTAAGATGCCAACAAGGGTGTCTTGGTCCTACTGATGAGATTTTGATGGTCCAGAAAATAGAACAGAAAGCAATCAACCTAGATAGAATTCTGAGGCAAAAAACCACAAAGGGACTAAGACGCCAGTAAGGGAGTTTTAGTCCTAGTAGAGTTTGTTTTAGAAAAATAGAAAAATATGGATTGTTTATAGTGTTCCCAGGTTGCCTACCGAGGGACCTGATGTTTAGAAATATAAAAGTGTGAAAATGAATGCAAGAAAAGTGACCAATGACAAGCAATTGAATGCAAGGTTGAATGCAATTTTTTTAATTTTTGAATGCAATAAAAATGTTCCTAAATGTAATTAGGATAATTGACAATACACTTTTCAGTTTTTCAATGAGATAAGGTGATACAAGAAAGAAAAAATGCAACCTATATGCACTTTCAATAATGCAAATATGAGAAACCCTAGATGTACTTTCACTAATGCAAGATGCAATGCAAGAATGAATGCAACATAGATGTAGGACCTTAGTGAACTCCAAATTAGAAAAGGAATGTCCAAAATTTTGGGTTCACAAAAATGAACCGTTGGGAAAATAATGTGGGGAAATAGGGAATCAAAATACAAGAAAGGAATCCCCAATCCTTGATTTTCCCTTTTATTGTTGGGGGATGCTTCATTCAAGGAAACCTAGGATCCAAAATTGGATTGACTATCAACGCAAAGGTGAGTCAATTCTCAACAAGGGAGACCGAGGAAGATTCCTTAGGCTTTGAAGGGTTCACCACCAAGAAAAATCTTGGAAAAGAGAACTTGATATTCAACTCACAAAATCTAGTAATGCAAGCTAAACAATGAGTGCAAATGACAAAATTAAGTAAAATCAAGTTAGGATGTGTGTACCTAGGAAGTCTGGAAATGTGATAAGGATTTTGGAAATACAAAAATGCTGTCAAAATATGCTAGGGAGGATTAAGATGCCCTTACTGTCTTCTTAGTCCTGCTGCTATTTTTTGGGGCAAACACAAAATCTTCAGATGTCGAAACAAAATCTGAAAGAATATCTACAAAATACCCTCAAGAGGACTAAGATGTCCTTACTATCTTCTTAGTCCTGATTTGAATTTCTATACTTTCAGAATGTGATCCTGAGGTCCAAGGTCTGCACTTCCTTCTTCTCAGATCTCAGAACCTGAAACTTCTAGATTTGGCCTGTAGGTGACTTTCCGTGAAGATGAGAAATTTGCAATGCAACTCTACAACTTTATAACTTTTCACTTCAAATGATTTTCAAGTCTTTAACCTAAATCTGAAAACATAAACATACAAGAGAGGAAAAACTTATTGATTGTTAGTAAATGGGGGTTTTCCTTGGTCAAACCCCTTGTTGGTAATTAAACCTTGGAATAAAATGGAATAATGAAGGGAAATGATGAATGAACAAAGTGCTATGTTGCAACTCACTAAACCCTTGTTAAGAAGTCTATAAACTTGTGTGAAGTGGATAGCTTGAATGTAGATCTTGAATTGGATGAATGCTTGATAGATCTTGACTTTAATGATGCAAGAATATCTTTGACATGATTCTTGAATCTTGATGATGGAATCAAAACCATATATCACAAATGTTAGCTCAAAAACACACATGATGCAAGAATATCTTTGACATGATTCTTGAATCTTGATGATGGATCCAAATGCTTGATGAGTTGCTCTTGAATGCTCTTGTGAACTCCAATTCTCTATATAATTATGAATGCTCTCACAAAATTCTTAGGTGAAAATGAGTGAAGAAACCTTGTATTTATACTTATCCATGCTTAATATCACAAAATTACACCACAACAAGCTGAAATATGAAATCATTAATTAAAGGAGGCTAAATCTTGCCAAGATTTGAAATCAAATCTCAAAAATAACAAAAGGGGGACTAAGGTGCCCTAGGTGGCATCTTAGTCCCAAGGCTTGAAACTCAGGGCACAAACTCCAAAAAGGGTGCCTTTTAAGTTGCTTTTGAAAAGAGGGTCCCAAGACCTTTGGAGGACAAAGACGCCCTAGGTGGCATTTTAGTCCCAATCCAAAAATCAAGGACACATAGCCAAAATAATTAAATTATCATTTATGCTTTGATGTTTGTGAGGATTAGCAATAAAAAGATATAATTTGTTAGGCTTGTGGATGCAAAATAGGACCAATTAAGGCATAAATAAGGATAAAAAAAGCAAGGCGGACCCAAAAAAGTGTAAAAATGCAAAGGTATGCATTTTCATACACTACAAAAACAAATATAAATCCTCTGGAAAATAAAAAGAAGAAGAAGAAAAATAAGAAGAAAAGAAGAAAGAGGAAGACAAGGAAGCTATTTTGGCTGAGAAGAGTAAAGGGGAAAACCCAAAAGTTTCTAAACTATCAAATCCAATCGAAGAATCATCTGAAAGCACTCTCAAAGGTCTTTTATCAAGGCAAACAATACTTTTGCCTATGCTTCCACCCCAACTAGTTAAGCTACCGTCACATCTGGGTTATGTAGATTTGACCAAAATTGCACCAAGTGACAAAATAAAACTAAGTGGCACTTTTCTCAGCTATGCCACACAAGAAGTTGCCGAATCATATCAGAAAGTAAATGAACTAATAAATGAAGCTATTAGAGTTTTACAGGAGACAACCCCTAGTGTCACAATTGATAATTCTTTAACTCCAATTGAGAACTTAAAGCTTGTAGTTGATTTAGTCAAGGAATACACATCAAATATCAAGGTACAGTGTAACGCTCCATCATGGAACCCATGAAACGTTACGTCAATTACTCTAAACATCCAGATATTTTTTTTTATAGAATATATAATAACATGTGATTAACAACCTAACATGAATGTTCTAGGGTTCCACAACTATGTTACTAAAGTAAATAAATATCATAACACACCAAGAACTATAAATATCAAATCATGTGAATAGTCATATCCAAATTTATTACATCAAGAGTTACATCACAAGTTCATATACAACAAGCGAGATTGTGACAAATCTTGATACAACAAAAGTATCAATACAATGAATCCTCATGTAACATCATGAGTGTGTACAATAAGAATAAGATCCAGAAAAGATGACGACCACATCCATGAACTTGTCTGATGAACCACTCCGTGAACAACGTGTATCCAGGATCCTACCAAGAACAAGCATGTCTCGAACATTATCACCTATAGGGGACCCAATGGAAGATGTGGCACGTTCCTCCCAACCTTGTGGAACTCGAAAGCCCACCCCCCGTGCTAGGAGATAGAATAGGTCCTCAAGTCAAACAGACAACAAGAAGATCATCACACAATACATTGTCGACACACATGACATCACAATGACAAGAAAATTGACATACTCCCAGAGTCAACTCACATCATAAGTAACTCAATACATGAGAACTAACAAGTGTACAAGGACATAAGTGTCATCACATAAACGTAATAGGTTACCATAGATAGCCTTCCTAGGTTATCGACCCTCTACCAGAGTTGCCCTGGCAACCTCTAATGACTTTTGGCCCCTATATGAACTTATGTGGCTTCGAATCGCTTCTCAAGAAGATGAACTGTTTGAGTTGCCATTCCAGGCCTTCTCAACCCGCTTTAACCAAAACAAGCGTTAAAGTCCAAGGTGAGGCAAAACATTATCTAAATTTATTATGAAGACCACCCAACACCCAGTACATTAATTAAAGTTTTCACTTAATTACCAACTTCCGAGAGGTTACCCTTGCAACCACATCCAGGTTCGGCCCCTAACAGAAGCCACTCCTCCTAAAGTATAACTTCTCAAAATGACTAAACAATAAGGCAACATGCATGCAAAAGAAAACCTCTTTACACATAGACTCAAAGTCATAAGAGCTAATCAATAACATTAAATATGACAAGATGAACTACAAAACATGCATGGCCAAAAATTTCACAAACACACACTTCCATAACATGGACTTCAAGTTATCGAAAAATAATATCACACAAGGTATAATGTGCATGGTTCATGTTACAACTTTAAAATCAAGACAAAGAACCTCCATAATAAAAAATCATGTTTCATCTCAATAAACAACAATTTCAATCCTCTAGGAGACGATACACTGACACCATACCTCAATACAAGAAGTAAGAACAAACTTTAAGTAGGAATATCATTTAAACATGGTTTACAAAACTCGCTCAAGATTTCCAAACATACATTTCCAACTCAAAACATTTAAATTCAATGAGTGAAAAGACAATAAATACTTTCTTAAAATATTGATGCTTCTAAATACACAATCTTATAAAAGATAAACTTAAGCATTTAAAACTCTATTAACTAAATACATATATATAATCATTATAACCAAATGAATAACTCATGGTTCTAATGTAATTTATTTTAATAACCACTTCTTATTCATTACATTTATATTTTAACTAATAAATCATTTTATTAAGCAAAGTACTTATAATTAAAATAATAGCCATTATAACTTAACAATATATGTTTACAATTCAAATTCCATTACCCAAATTATAAGAAAGATTTAACAATAATTATTTAATTACTATTACACCCTATTCTTGTTTACTCGGAGATCTATACAAAATAAACGATGTAAAGTTTAAAAGAGACATCTTTTACATAAGATCCAAGAGCATTTACTTAATAAAGAACCGTGGATCTCCCTAAATATTCAGTACTACGCTAAAACTCTAGTTATCTTATAAAGTCGATGGGGGGGTTTTCTATTAAAACAACATGAATACCAAATAAACTATGATGACAGGAAAAACTAAGAGGTTACTTCCATAATTTGAATAAAAGACAAAACCTCATCCTCAAAGTTCATTACGGAGAAAACTAGCTTATAAACTGCATGCAAACTGCATGCAAACTATCCATCTATCAACTAAAAAATCTGATACTCGAAGCAACTACTAATTATTTATAAGCATAAAAGACTTAGCTAAGGGAGATGAGGTGTGTTTAAAGAGCTAAGGATATGTGTTAACCTAGCTTAGAACTTGTCCAAGACTGATAGAAATCTAATAAGTCTCATGACTATTCGAGTGAAAACTATTACGGTGATGCAAGCAATAAGGCACAGGTGAATACATAGAATGTCAAGAACAAAAATTTCACATCACACCACCCAGAATGAGTTGAGTTGATCTGACAGATACTGCATGCAGACTACATGCATGTGTCGACATACAACACATAACATACAACTCCTTAATTCGTAGCCACCTGGGTTAGAATGAGTACAAGCTTGCGACAAGAAGAGAGGTATGGGATAGGCGTTAAAGTTAAAAAGTAGAAAAAGTAGAATAGAGAATGTATAAATAATTACAATCCCACCGAGTTCAGAGTATGTGAGACTAAAATCAAAGAACTTAGCAATAAAATCCTTCAGCACAGGTGCATGGGCATCAAAGAATAAATTCAACAAACATAATTTCATGAGTGGAAGTAAAAGACATCGATGGCAGAGCCTCAACCTACACACAACAAAGAATTAAACAAGCTCAATGAACTCAAGAAGAAATAGATAAATAATGTTATCATATAATCATGGTTCACATGTGGATATGGCAAAGCTTAAATTCAACAGATCTAGCCCATCGATTCCGTACGAATCCAAAAGAAATGGCACCGGCTCAAGTAATCTAAGGTTTGAAAGGTCATACAAACAAGGCGCAAGTTTGTAAATAATGAAACCTAAAGTAAATGGGTTGCATCTATTATGGTAAGACAACGAAATCAAGCATCAAGACCCTGTGAAAGAGGCTATCTTGTAGCAAATCTAAACAAAAACAATGGTCATCCATCATAGGCAGTCTGCGTTTGTTTAATGATAATAATTTTTTTTTAAGGAAAAGAATTATTAATGCTAATTTCTACTAGCATAAGGAGAAAAGTATAACATGTTTTATTACACCGGAAGAAACGCGGCAACAAAAAACCCTAGCTTGGCTCTTATCTTCAGAATACATGAATTTGAAAACCATATTTTATACTGTTACTCCACCTACTCGAACAAACAAAGCCTCTACAACACGATATATATACTGAACCGTGATAGATTAAGAAAAAAATGGTAACTAGGTAACATAACAAAGAACCAAGAAATAAGACCAACCGAGAAAGACAAACTGTATAACCATATTTTCCAGAGGACTATAAGAAGAGATACCAAATCTCCACATCCGCATAAAATCTATTCTCAATTTCATCTATACAAAGGTTAAATGTTTGAAGACTTATAACAAATTATGTAAAATATAAATGTATGGTAAATTTACATAACGCAATCTTATTCTTTCTAATTCTTTCTTATCTTTGATTTGCTATGTTCTTTCTTTTATCTTCGAAGCCTCATTCCAATTGTTTCTTTGTTGCATGTGCAGGTTGGGTTGGGTATATTTCTTTATAAGCTACCATAAACGTAACAAATAAAGATTCAAACATAACTTCAGGAATTTTCATTTAAGAATATACAAGACAGAAGAGGAAAACCTAATTTATTGACCCGGATCCAATGAAAACAGAAACCAGAACCTGCTATTTCTTATTTCCCAAAGCACCGATTCCTTCAGATCCACTTTTCCCAAAGACTTTTCAACCAGGAAAATACAAAAAGAAAACCTTTTTTTTTTTAAAATGAAAACCAATTGACCTCCATATTGATTGATTTTCCTATGTTATATCCTCCTTCTCAAATTACAAAACAATTATTTAACTCTTCGTCTTGCATGCATATCAACCATCGGTTAGCTTTTCGAAAACAATCATCAAGAAATATATTTTGAAATTAAGAACACAATTGACTGTTTTACTTTTTCGAAAATATCAAATTTGCATAAATAAAATAATTATGAATAATTAACTTTTTTGCAAATAATATATTTTAATATTTCACTTTTAATTCATCAATAATCGAAAAATAACTTTTCAAATTTAAACATTTCAATTAATCATTAATCACCACATTATCATTTAATCATTAAATAATATAAATCAATATTATGAAATCATGGTAAATACAACATGACGTGACAACAACAAAGACATGACAAACGGACGATAAGACATAAAGGTGACAAACCGATACTCGTTCTTTTTAGAACAATGGTTCATGACAGAAGACAAGTCTATTTCCCTTCAACGATTCCATTGGACCATGACACGTTGTAAAGTGCAAAAACTCTTTAATTCAAAACAATGACAATTCTTTAAATAAATTCATTTATATTCAAAAGAAAGTCGAAACTTTATTCATTAGAGTTCATAAAATCCAAACGATTTCAAAACAACGACTTAAAGTAAAAAAATAGACTCATAATACTTCTAGTTAAATTCATACACATGCCATCTTAACATGACATTGATAATAATACAAAAGTATTTGTAACATAAGTTTACAATTCGAGACTTAGGCATTCTGTCGCCTTAAGCTCTACAATACATAATTCAAGAAATAAATAATACATAAATGAAGAAAACATCCTTTGATCTTCAATCCAATAGTTTATCTTCAAATATGAAGACGAGAACAAGAATCAGACACTTTTTCCGCCCAACCTCGAAGCTTACGCTTCCCTGGAATTCCTTAGTCATTCAAAGAATACCCGACCCTACATGAATCACTTAGCAAAAATAAGTCAACAAGCAAGATGGAATTTGGTGCATGCCTAGTATAAATAGTAAAAATCACTTGCATTTTCATTTTTCTAATTCATTTAAGAAACAAGCAAGTTCAATACTAGGATATGGTAGAGAGTTAACTCATTCCATCTATTTCAATGGTCCTTAAGTTACTTGGCCAAGTAAAATGTCATGCACGACAAATAATAGTAGTTTTGGAAAAACAAAACTACACTCTCTAAAAACCCATATTCGGCACCCGTCCCGGAAGGTAACTTTCCAAACACATGTCATGCACATTCAATTATCAAGCATGCATGGCTCCATTCAAAAATAAAATGATCTTTCACAAACACATGAACTGCACTTTATCTTTCAAGAAAAAATGGTTTAAATGTAGTATTTTCATTGTTTTAAAATATAAATAACATTAAATTAATATTTAAATCAAATAATAAAATAACAAAAAGAAGGTGTATCTCAAGTATGTAATCTAAGTATATATTTAAACAAGCATAAATGAGCACACATTCTTTCGGTTCATTTACTCATTTAATTTAGGTTCACTTAAAAATAATCCTATTCTAATTCATTTCGTTTCCAAGTAATTCATATTTTTAATTTACTTGATTTATATTATGTTTTTCACATTTCTAGAAAATAAAATAATAACTTTTCAAAAATAGTTTAATAACTGGGTATGTGCAGGATCATCATGGAAAAAAAAGGCCCTTAAGTGGCAATAAATTCAAAAAAATCAGAGTTAGGCAACTTGACGTAAAATTTTGAATAAGTTATCTATATTATTTAAAAATATGTAAGAATAGAATCTATAGAAAATTAAATGTAGTTTCTAAACTACTAGGTTTATTTAAAAAATAAAAAAATCTATTTGGTGAAAATTTGAAATTTCAATGGAGTGGTACTTAAATTTCAGGGAAAAATAAGAAGTAGGTGTCTGTCTAACCACCCTAACCATAATAAAATGATAATATTTTTTTACAATATTTATCTATTGTCTCCTAATTGTTTTCTATTCAAAATCGTTCTACAATTTTCTGTTCTAATTGTTCAATGGTTTTCTGATAAAATCACAATTTGGTGTTTTGAAATTTCTTCAGAATTTAATAGAAACAGTGATAATTTTCAATAGATAATATACAAGAAAAAAAGAAAGGATTCAATTTGAACATACTACGATAATGAATTTGCTAAATAATGCTTTTTTGATTCTACCTGGTATTTCTTGAATCTGGAAATGATTATTTGTGTATTTTCCTGTGAATTTCCTACTATGAATCTTCTGTTGCTGTTCCTCTGTTCTACAATTTTCTTCCTCTCCCTGATGTATGAAAGTTAGAATGTCCAATTAATAGAAAAATAAAACTGAACTTTTGTTTTCTTCTTTTCTAACTCTTCATGTCCTCCCTTTGGCCGCATCCTACCTTCAATGCTCTCCCATGTGCCTCTCTCTTTCTTCCCTGTCCTCCCTTGCTGACTCCCTCCTATCTTCCTGGCGTGCCCTTCCTCTCCTGTCTCATGCACTTTACCTTCCCTTCCATGTGCGTGTGGTGCATAGTGGGGGAAATCAACAAAGACTAAATGAATTCAAAAAAAAGAGAAAGAAACCTCTCCCTTTATGTGCACGCATGGGGTGTTAGCAACTCCAAACAATAAAAAAAATACCAGACTGCCACTGGCCATGTGGATTTAGAAGGTAATTGGTAACAATACCAACATAAAACAAAATTAATCTCCCCAAAGTTAGATGAATCCAATCAAATATCAATAATACTGTGTGTTTTTTTTTGTCCAATTCCCAAAAATGGATTTTCACTCTCCTCCTCCCCAATTCGAATTTCTCTTTGACTGCTTTATCTCATGCAAAATGATGGAGTTATTCACAAAGCCAAATCCACTTTCCTAGCTTTGATCTCCAACCAATTTGGGCAAAATTCCAAGTTCCATTTTTTTGATTGCATTCAATTTGATTGAAAGATATTTTCTTCAATTTGATAACTATTGTTTGAATTCCATTTCAAATTTTGAACGTAATGCTTGTTTTGATTTGTTTTCAATAACTTAGTTTAATATATTTAATTATATAAACATTTATATTTCCTTTCTTATTTATCAAATGAGAAAAATAACAATTACACCAATAACACTGTTTTACATTTTTATATATTTTCACAATTAGAAGTCTATTCTATTAATTTAGAATAAAAACATAATTATTTTTAAATAATAATAAAATATTGACACAAGGAATTTAATTATTTAAATAAAATAATTTTTCTCACAAAATAATCAAAACGTCATTTAAAGCAAACATATTCTGTTTCACATATATTTGAGCAATTGAAATAAAATTACATTAAAATTTCCCTTAATAATCATCACGGAAATACATTAAAATAATAACTAAGTGTGTGTGTGTGTGTGTGAGATTCCATCATACTCATAAACATCTAATGGCTAAAATGACTCTACTTGATCAATGTTCTTGCCTTCATTCTCGTTCACCTATTCCTACGTTCACTTGCACTTGAATTTTCATCAGCAATGAAAAACCCCAAATTTAACAATAATGAATTTCAAATCATCTCAATTGCATTTTAATCTCCATTTCAATTTCGATTTAAATTTCACTTTCAATTTCAATTTCAATTTTAAATAATCATCTAATATAAACATTAAAAATCTCATGATTAATAATTGCATTTAAATAATTAATAAAATCAGTACGTGACATCCTTACCCTCTTGGAAGAGACATCGTCTCGATGTATTATTAATCATTCAATAAGCATAGCATCTCAATCAATAAAACATAGTATCTCCATTAGTAAAACATAGTATCTCAATCATATTGAAATAATAACTAACAACATAGTTCTCAAAACATAAGCATAAACAAATCATAGTAGCATCCACGCCATCCAAGTTCACAACATGTGAATCAAAAACTAGAGTATCAAGTATCTCCGCATAAAGAAAATACTAATCTAAGAAAGAAAATGAGGAAAATGACAGTCAATCATCTCATAATCCTCCCATGTAACACTATCCTCAGTATACTGGTCCCACTGGACCTTGTACTGAGTACTATCCCTGTTACGCAGCTTAATGCTACGCCTATCTAGGATTCAGATGGGCTCCACTAGCACCACCCCTAGATCCTGTACCTATAATGAACACCAATCAAGTATATGAGATGCATCATGATGGTATGGTTTCAGCAAAGAAACATGGAATACATTATGGAGTCGAGCTAGAGCAGGTGGTAACGCTAGTCTATAAGCAACTGGATTAATAACTTCCAATACATCAAAGGGTCCCACAAATCTCAGAGCCAACTTTGATGATTTCCCAAATGAGATAGAGCTCTTATGGGGCTTAACCCTCAAAAAGACTTTATCTCCTGCAACAAACTGTCTGAAAGTCCCATTCCTATCAGCATAGATCTTCTGTCTATCAACTACTTCTTTCAATCTACCCTTGATCAAATTCATTTTCTCATCCATTTCCTTGAGCATATCCGGACCAATGATGATCCTATATTCCATCATGTCCCAACTAATGGGTGTGCGACATTTCTGTCCATAAAGTGCCTCAAAAGGTGCCATACCCAAAGATGCATGAAATGAGTTGTTGTAGGCAAACTCAACCAATGGAAAATATTCCTCCCCTTTGTACATACTGCTGATCCATGTAGTACATCCTCAGTAAATCCTCAAGAACCTGATTGATCCCTTTTTTTTGGCCATCAGTTTGTGGGTGATAAGCAGAACTAAAATTCAATTTAGTTCCTAAAGATGCATTTAGTGTAGTCCAAAACCTAGATGTCATCTTGGTATCCCTATTAGAAATAATGGTCTCTGGTACACCATGCAATCGAAATATCTCTTGCACAAATTTCTTTGCAAGACTCAATGATCCATCCTTCAAATTTCTAGGTATGAAATGAGAAACCTTCATTAGCTTATCAACTACTACTAAGATGGTATCATGCCTATTCCTCCTCAATGGTAATCCTTGGATAAAATCCATACTGATTACTTGCCACTTATACTCAAGTATATTGTGGGGTTACAAAAGTCCTGCTGGATGCACATGCTCAACCTTGACCCATTGGCATTCCAAAAATCTAGCCACATACTCTATAACATCTTTCTTGAGCTTAGGCCAAAAATACAAAGTCTTCAAATCTGAGCTACCATCTTCATAAGTCCTGGATGCTTTGAGTAAGGTGCATCAATTACTTCCTCTAGAATCAACCTCCTCAAGTCTCCACCCTCAGGGATATACATCCTTCCCTGATATCTCACAATACCATCATACTCCATCACATATACATCAAATCTATGATCTGAAGGATCTGCCTCTAAGGCTTCCTTGACTCAGTCATAATGCTCATCTGTTGGAAGATACTGCAACACTTACTGTCTCAAATTTGACCTTGTGGTCAACATAGTAGAGAGATGTCTTCTCCTGCTAAGAGCATCTGCAACTCTATTTTCCTTACCCCTGATATACTCAATACCAAAATCATACTCACTTAGGAACTCAAGCAACCTTATCTATCTCACATTGAGGTTTGGCTGTGTAAAGATGTACTTAAGTCCTAAATCATATGTCTAAATCTCAAATGGTTTCCGTAGGAGATAATGTTTCCACATCTGCAATGAATGAACAATAACTGTAAGCTCAAGATCATGTGGCACATAATTCAAGTCATATTGTTTCAGTTTCTTGGACTCATATGCAACCAATTTCCCTTCCTGCATCAACATAACTCCTACACCTTCACCTGAAGCATCTGTAATCACTATGAAGTGCTCATTAGGATCTGGTATAGTCAACACTTGTGTTGATGTCAACTTCTATTTAAGAATTTGAAATGCTTCCTCGCACTTCTCAGTCCACTCAAATTTCCTTCCCTTCTTCTGAAGAGAATTAATAGGTGCTGCTATCCTGGGAAACCCTTCCACATATTTCCTGTAGTATCCTGGAATTCCAATGAAACTACGAACTTCAGTAACACTCTGCAGTGTTGGCCAATCCACAATTACCTCTATCTTCGTAGGATCAACTGAGATTCCCTCAGTAGATATGACATGTCCCAAGTAATGAACCTTCTTCTGAAAGAAAGTACACTTCAAAAACTTACCAAAAAGGTTTCGATCTCTTAGTCCTTGCAAGACTATTCTCAAGTGCTTCTCATGTTCCTCTTCTATCTTAGAGTAAATTGGAATATCATCTATGAATATAAGCACAAAATCATCTAAACAATCTCTAAAGATGCTGTTCATTAGATTCATGAATGCCGCTGGAGCATTTGTTAGACCAAAAGGTACCACTGTGAACTCGTAATGTCCATATCGAGTTCGAAAAGCTGTCTTTGGAATATCCTCATCCTTAATCCTTAGCTGGTGGTAACCTGATCTAAGATCAATCTTAGAAAGCACTGTGGCCCCTTTCATCTGATCAAATAAATCATCTATCCTAGGTAAAGGATACCTATTCTTAATGGTAACCTTGTTCAACATCCTGTAATCAATACACAGTCTCAAGGTGCCATCCTTCTTCTTAACGAAGATTACCAATGCACCCCATGGAGATACACTTGGTCTAATAAATCCCTACTTGAGTAATTCCTGCAATTGAACCTTCAGTTCATATAACTCTATAGTATTAATTATGTATGGTTCCTTGGATTGAGACTCAGTTCCAGGTAAAAGTTGAATCGAGAAATCAAATTCTCTCTTCGGTGGTAACTCAGTAAGTTCTTCAGGAAAGATATCCAAGAACTCCTCGAGAACTGGATAGCCCTCTGAACTTTGATGGACATTATCCAAGTCACTCACCAATATAGCATATATGGAACATCCTTTCCGATTTGCTTTCTTTAGCTGCATGGCTGAGATATGTCTCAACTCAAGAGGCTCTTGAGATCCAAAAATCTCAACTGGATGTCCAAAATCATCCAAACAAATCACAATCTTATCCTCACAGTTCACTATGACTTTATGCTCAGTTAACCAATTGATCCCTAGGATCACATCATATGAACCCAACAGTGCTACATATAGGTTAACTCGGGTGTGGAAATTAGGTAGCTCTAAATCGCTGCAAGATAGACACGAATCTACCCTCTTCTCTGCTTGATTTCCATACTGAACCATCCATGCATGTGACATATAACCAGGTCTAATAGGTAACTTAGCAACTACTTTACAATCAATAAAGCATTTAGTAGCTCCTGTATCTATCAAAATAGAAACTGATTGACAAAAAAGCTTACCCCTCATCTAAATAGGTAAAGCTTGAAAATCTGCTTGACGGTTGTCAACCGCTACATGAATCTGGTGTTGCGGTGCTCGCCGATCATTCCCTCCTCATTGACCTCCTATACACTGAGTGAAATTGGAGGCATAGTGATCTCCTCCACAATTGTAACATCCACCTCATGGCCCTAGGTGACCACCTGTCCTTTTCCTGATATTGGAGAAGTTGGTGTTATTATTATTCACTTTCTTGTTTCCACCAAAGTTCCCTTCTCCTTTATCCTGAGTATTTGTTCCTCTCTTTAGGTTCCTTATCTATTGACTGTTGTTACCCCTCTGGTTATTAGTGTTATTATTTTGGAACTTCTTGTTTCCAAATCCAAGTTTAGAATTCACACTCTTTCTATAGTTTGGCACCTGTTGCAACTTTTGTTCCTATTTTATGGCCTTCTCAAAGAACTCATCCATTGTCAATGGATTATGAATATCCACATCAACTGCAATTTGTAGCCTCAATCCTAGGATGAATTTCCGAATACAAAACCGCTCATCCATCTAATACTGTGGTACGTACTTCAGGAGATTAGTGAACCTCTCCCAGTACTGAGTAACTGTCAAACCACCTTGAGTTAGATTCTGAAACTCTGTCATCTTCCTATCAAAGAACAGCTATGGAAGCCACCTCTTCTTGAAAAGTTGTAGGAACACTTCCCAAGTAGTCCCACCTGGCAGTAGCTTCTTTTCAGTCTTCTTGTTATCCCACCAAGTAGCAGCTTCTCCAATAAGCTGATATGCAGCCCAAACTACCTTGGTCTCATTAGACATATTCTTGAGCTCAAAGTATTTTTCCATTTCAATTACCTAGGCTTCAACTCCATCACCAATGGTCTTACCATCAAACTTGGGTGGTGCTACCCTTTTCAAGTCTTTTGCCAACTCCCCTTCAATCCTAGCTTGAGGATTTGGTGGTTCTTCAACCCTTGGATTCTCATTATTGTGTTGCTCCTGATTTTGGGGAATTTCATTCTGAGGGTTTTGTCCCTCTCTGACTCCTTAACTTCTTGTTCCAGATTATCCGTTCTGGAACCCTGCTGATTCAATAGACTGAGACTCTGATCCAACCTATCATTCTCGTTACTTGCAACAACTCCTTTTCCTGTTGTACCCATTATGTATCAATAATTCTTGCATCAAGGAATGTTTTTCTTTAATGTAATGGACAAAGGACCCTAGTGTTCAAACCTAGGGCTCTGATACCAAATGTAAAGTGCGAAAACTCTTTAATTCAAAAAAATGAAAATTCCTTAAATAAATTCATTTATATTCAAAAAAAAGTCAAAAATTTATTCATTAGACTTCATAAAATCCAAACGATTTCAAAACAACAACTTAAAGTCAACAAATAGATTCATAATACTTCCAGTTAAATTCATACACGTGTCATCTTAACATGACTTTGATAATAATACAAAAGTATTTGTAACACAAGTTTACAATTCAAGACTTAGGCATTCTATCACCTTAAGCTCTACAATACATAATTCAAGAAATAAATAATCCATTAATGAAGAAAACATCCTTTGATCTTCAATCCAATAGCTTATCTTCAAAGATGAAGATGAGAACAAGAATCAGGCACTTTTTACGCCCAACCTCGAAGCTTATGCTTCCCTGGAATTATTTTGTCATTCAAAGAATACCCGACCCTGCATGAATCGCTTAGCAAAAAATAGTCGACAAGCAAGATGAAATCTGGTGCATACCTAGTATAACTAGTAAAATCACATGCATTTTCATTTTTGTAATTCATTTAAGAAACAAGCAAGTTCGATACTAGGATATGGTAGAGAGTTAATTCATTCCATCTATTTCAATAGTTTTTAAGTTACTTGGCCAAGTAAAATTTCATGCACGACAAATAATAGTAGTTTTGGAAAAGCAAAACTACGCTCTCTAAAAACCCATATTCGACACTTGTCCCGGAAGGTAACTTTCCAAACACATGTCATGCGCATTCAATTATCAAGCATGCATGGCTCCATTCAAAAATAAAATGATCTTTCACAAATGCATGAACTGCACTTTATCTTTCAAGCAAAAATGGTTTAAATGTAGTATTTTCATCGTTTGAAAACATAAATAACATTAAATTAATATTTAAATCAAATAATAAAATAACAAAAAGAAGGTGTATCTCAAGTATGTAATCTAAGTACATATTTAAATAGGCAGAAATGAGCACATTCTTTCGGTTCATTTACTCATTTAATTTAGGTTCACTTCGAAATAGTCCTATTCTAATTCATTTCATTTCCAAGTAATTCATATTTTTAATTTACTTGATTTATATTCTATTTTTCACATTTCCAGAAAATAAAATAATAACTTTTCAAAAATAGTTTAATAACTCATTTTAACTTCTATTTCGTAGTAATTTTAGTTTCATTTCCATAGGTTTATCTAATTTCATTTTTACTCTTGAGCATGAATCTTTACACAATTATTTAATCTTACATTCTAGAAAATATTTAAATTTCATTTAATTTAATAAGAGTATCTTTTTTGTTTCTTTTGTTTTGATAATTTTATCTCTCTTTGGTAGTTTGATTTTGAATCTACAAAAATAGATTTTACTAAACAACAAAATCTAATGTCTCCTAATTGTTTTCTATTCAAAATCGTTCTACAATTTTTTGTTCTAATTGTTCAATGGTTTTCTGATAAAATCACAGTTTGGTGTTTTGAAATTTCTTCAGAATTTAATAGAAATAGTGATAATTTTCGATAGATAATATACAAGAAAAAAAGAAAGGATTCAATTTAAACATACTATGATCATGGATTTGTTAAATAATGCTTATTTGATTCTACCTGGTATTTCTTGAATCTGGAAATGATTATTTGTGTATTTTCCTGTGAATTTCCTGCTGTGAATCTTCTGTTGCTGCTCCTCTATTCTACAATTTTCTTCCTCTCCCTGGCGTATGAAAGGTAGAATGTCCAATTAATAGAAAAACAAAACAGAACTTTTGTTTTGTTCTTTTCTAACTCTTCTTGTCCTCCCTTTGGCCACACCCTACCTTCAATGCTCTCCCATGTGCCTCTCTCTTTCTTCCCTGTCCTCCCTTGCTGACTCCCTCCTATCTTCCTGGCGCACCCTTCCTCTCCTCTCTCATGCACTTTACCTTCCCTTCCATGCATGTGTGGTGCATAGGGGGGTAAATCAGCAGAGACTAAATGAATTCAAAAAAAGAAGAAATAAACCTCTCCCTTTCTTTGCGCACATGGGGTGTTAGCAGCTCCAAACAATAAAACAAATACGAGACTGCCTCTGGCCACATGGATTTAGAAGGTAATTGGTAACAATACCAACATAAAACAAAATTAATCTCCCCAAAGTCAGATGAATCCCATCAAATATCAATACTACTGTGTGTTTTTTTTTGGCCAATTCCCAAAAATGAATTTTTACTCTCCTCCTCCCCAATTCGAATTTCTCTCTGACTGCTTTATCTCATGCAAAATGATGGAGTTATTCATAAAGCCAGATCCACTTTCCTAGCTTTGATCTCCAACCAATTTGGCCAGAACTCCAAGATCCATTTTTTTGATTACATTCAATTTGATTAAAAGATATTTTCTTCAATTTGATAACTACTGTTTGAATTCCATTTGAAATTTTGAACGTAATGATTTTTTTGATTTGTTTTCAATAACTTAGTTTAATATATTTAATTATATAAACATTTATATTTCCTTTCTTATTTATCAAATGAGAAAAATAACAATTACACCAATAACATTGTTTTACATTTTTATATATTTTCACAATTAGAAGTCTATTCTATTAATTTAGAATAAAAGCATCATTATTTTTAAATAATAATAAAATATTGACACAAGGAATTTAATTATTTAAATAAAATCAATTTTCTCACAAAATAATCAAATCGTCATTTAAAGCAAACATATTTTGTTTCACTTATATTTGAGCAATCGAAATAAACTTACTTAAAAATTTCCCTTAATAATCATCACGAAAATACATTAAAATAATAACTAAGTGTGTGTGTGTGTGAGAGAGATTCCATCATACTCATAAACTTCTAATGGCTAAAACGACTCTACCTGATCAATGTTCTCACCTTCATTCTCGTTCACCTATTCTTGCATTCACTTGCACTCGAATTTTCATCAGCAATGGCAAACCCCGAATTTAACAATAATGAATTTCAAATAATCTCAATTGCATTTTAATCTCCATTTCAATTTCAATTTAAATTTCACTTTCAATTTCAATTTCAATTTTAAATAATCATCTAGTATAAACATTAAAAATCTCATGATTAATAATTGCATTTAATAATTAATAAAATAAGTACGTGACACACACTCATACCTGACAAGCAGGTGGAGTCGATGCATGTACCTAAAAGTTGCATCACACTACACAGTCAAATGAACAACATGTATATATATATATATATTAAAACACATCGTGAAGAAGAATCACTGCATAACAGGGCACTCATGAATCAGTACTGCTAAACTATCTCCTTCACTGAACTGACGTAAAACATAATATCTAACATAAACCACCTCATAGTATTATCATGAATATAATAGAGCAACATGGGCCATCATAATAATGTCATCTCATGAAATTAAACATAGCATCATAAGGTAAAGTGTATCATCAACTGAGTTTCACAATTGGTCATGTAAACTATGATATAAAGCATCAAAGTAACATAATCTCAACATCTAACTACAAACAATAACTCAAAACAACTAAAATAGAAGTGTCATTTGGAGGGTCACTACATACAGACTGCAAAAGAAGTGGAGTCATGTCTTCTAGAGAAAAGATTGTTGTTTCTACAAGATAAGTGTGCAACTGCACATAATAGAGCTTTACAAAGTTTGAAATAAGTCAGATTGTGATGAGGAAGATCAGTTGCTATTTTTCTACTACATGAAGTGGCCTGATGCCACTTGAGGTATCAAGGACTTAATGGACTCAATATTGTCTTAGCTTGCCAATGCCTCTAGAGATTTCAAAGTTGTAGATGATATAATCTATATAGGTTGGGATTCTATTATAGATCTTCAGAAAAAGTTTTTCATTCTGCAGAGACAAAAAGAAGATGCAATAAGGTGGTTTGGCCAGCTTGGAGACCTGGTAGTGTCCAAAAATATCTCTGTATCAAGTGCGTTGATAGATGCGGAAAGACTTGAGAAGATGAAAATTTGTTCTTCCACTTTTGAAGGAGAAGAATGCCTAATGGAACTTGAATCATTGCACAAGACTCTTACTAGAGCAAAAGGATTTTGGGATGATGGAAAGCCGGCTTGGGAAGCAATTCTCAAGGAGTTACAAGGTGCCCCCAGTTCTTGATTGAAAGTTTCTCTTACTTTTTCTTGTCCTTTGTCCTTGATGTCAATGGGGGAGAAGATTTTGTACATAGAAGGGTATGTTTTGGGAGAAGATTCTATATAGAGAAGGGTATGTTGGAGTTTGGTATGTTTTGGTTTTCAAAAAATACTTCCATTTTTTTTTATATATGAAAGGGGGAGTTGAGTACATTATTGCAACACCACTTTTCTTTTGAAGCAAGCTTCATTTTTGGAACATGTTGCCATCAATGAAAAATGGGGAGCTTGTTGGAAGAATGAAGAAGGTGACCTCTGGGTTTGTTGTCATTGATGCCAACATTATTTGGTAATTGACTAAGTAAACTATGTATCTATAATGATCCAGTATTTTGATCAGAAAATTCTCTTAGTAAAATATAATTCTATGAGTTTTTGATATGTTTCTCAAGAGTGTTAGTTACAACTATGAATGAGCTTTCAACAACTTTGGTTGATCCAGATGAGATATCTAAATGACAGAAGTTTGAAATTATTTTGGCTGATAGGGTTAAGAATTGCTTGTCTTATGAATGTTTAAAGTGTTCCTTATTATGTCTGGGCTGACCTAATTTGTGGATGATACATTTTGTTTTGTGCACCAAAAATATTTTTGAATTGGGCCAACAAGTCACTTTGAATTTTGTATGTTCACATCCAATTAGGATGACCTAATTCATGTATGAAGATATAGCCGTATATATGTATATAAGTAAGAAAGAGAAAAAAATGTAAGTGTGTGAGTGTGTGTGTGAACTGTGATGTGAGCTATGTGATGAGTGTTATAGTGTGAAGTTGTTGACTATTGTTGTATACCTTAAACTAGAGTAGGATTTTTTTCTAGAGCTTAACTAGAACTAATCTTAGCACTTTGAAGGTGGACTTCTTCAGTTCATCTTTTGGCAGTGGGCCATATCTTTTTATATTCAGGTTGCAAGCCTTTCAAGGATAGTTTTTCCTGGTAGTGAGCCCTATAATATCTTTTAATTGGTTATAATATATTGCGAGTTAATCCTCATCATGGTTTTTCCCATTTTGGGTTTTCCACGTAAAATCCTGGAGTCAATGTGTTATGAGATGTTATGATTCCTTTCATGCTTTGGTTTATGATTGTAGTTAGATATGTGTTAATATTTGGATGGTTATCAATTAATTGTGTTAGTAGAATACCGATTCATCCCCCTCTCAGTATTCAGTGTATACAACATTTGTTCTTTGAAAGACATGCCACACTCAATGACTTCAAAGTTAACAAAATTTATAGAACAATGTCCTATCCATGGGTGATGGATTTAAATTTGAAATAAACTATAATACAAAAACAATTAGACTTATCATTTACATACTATTGTGATATTGCACTACAATAAAACAACTCCAAATCTTCCAGAACATAAACTACTTATCAAATCCTCATACTTAATCACACAAACCTATGACTTCATTAAAACATTTTAATTAATTCTTTGAATTAAATTAAAGATAAAATCATATATATTCAACCAAAATTATTGAAGACCAATAAAAGGATCCCTGATCATTTTATTGATAATTTATGTGACAAAATACAATAGGAGATAATTTGTACTTCTCATTCAAATTTCATTACTACTGTAAAACCATTATGCCTATTACAAACTAGAATTCATACCTAAGACTCAATACTAGTTCTATTACTTTGTGCTTGATTAACAAAATTCTCTTACATGAGTTCAAAACTATCCCCAACCAAAGACCCATGCAATTGGCCTTGAATTCCCTTTTATAAAAACAAGGGAGCAACAAGCTTTAGGCCAAATTACACATATAGTCATAATTTACATTTGATAGACATTTCAATTTCAATTTCAAAACATCCCCAAGGAGTTATATTTGCATTTCCATGAGGAGGAAAAACATATAGGACAAAAATCATTTCCATTAGCTGAAGAATATTTCCCCTCCTTCCAAAAGGCATCTTTCATCATTGTAGTACCACCAAAGAATATTATCCAAGAGAAAAATTGTAGTCCACATGCCACCAAGTCAGAAAAAGTTAAAACATAAATCAATTAAAGAAGAAAAGCAGAGACCGCATCCATATCAACATATTTTCATCACTTCAAACCAAGAGGATATACTATTTTCCAATACTTCATCTAAGGCTTAATTTGTGAACTTTTCAAGCAATGTATTATTTTCCTCCTCGGTGGGCCATTGTATATCCAGTAATTCTTGCACCTTAGTGCTGTGCTGATTTTACTTGGCATCAATTAGTATGTGGGACTCTTTAAACAATTCCTCTATTTGCACCTCAATCCTTGTCATGTTGTCCATGACAACATTCAACATGGTGTAGTCGGTGAGACTGATTGCTCTTTTAAAATATGGGAGAAAACCTCCCAACTCATCCTTCCGAGTAGAAAATTATTTGAATCCACTATCATCATTCAATATTTTTGGCATACCATGCCCCTCCATGTCTCTAAATATCCTCAGTTTATTCTATAGCTGCACTACTAACTTGCCATGAAAATATGATATTCCCCCTAACATGTCCACTGCTTTCAACACATCTGGAATATTGGCTGGGGATTCAAGATCATCCTTCATATTAGGCATCATCTCCTTCAAGGCTCTAACCCTAGCACTCCATTTTCTCCACTCATTTTGGAAAGCATTTTGAATTTCATCATACCTTTCATGAGCCTCATGGATGCTCTTGTAGGCTTCCAAAACATTGTTATCTTTGTGCATTAACTTGGAGACTATGTTTTAAAACATCATAAAAAATGCCATCAACAACCTTCACAATTTCCTCTTTTTCTCTCTTAACATTATCTTTCTCCACCTATAGTTCCTTCTTTAAATTCTAAATTCTCAATGATAGAGTTTTCCTATCTTGAGCTAATAAATTTGAAGAAGATGAAGAGGGGGAAGGTAGTGCTCTTATTGATTGACTGGCTTATGCAGTGGCCCTCATCTTATTACATTCATCCAAAAGAGTGTTGTAGTTATTCAACAAGTCATCATAATTATTTTGTGATATTTGTCCAGTGTCAACACTTAGCATGGCAGCGTGCACAATTAACTTTGCAGCTTGGATGGGAGTTATGTCAGTGGTTCTTTTAACCACAATTGATCCAATGAATTCCTCTATTGATTTCTCCACTTTAGGAGTTGTGTATTAGGAGCAATTGACCAAATTGGAAGGGTATGCAATTTTGGACCAAAACCTGATCCAAAGACACGGCTATCAAAATATTCTTTTGACACAGAGGCTTGAGGGTTCTTCTTGATTGCATCAAGTTCAATAGCAGCAGTGAGGTTCCATCTCAGAAGAAACATCATACCACTCTCCTTAACAATTTTTCTCTCCTCAATAGGAGTAATTGCTGCTATTTCAGCCATTATCTTATCCTCCTCTGCCTTTTCTACCTCCTCTTGTTGAGAAGGGTCTACACCAGCCTTAACGTATTCAATTCTCTTTTTTATGTCTTGGATTCTATGCTGGATGATGAATTATTTAAACTCCTTGGTCTGACAAAAATCATCATCAACAAGAAACTCATCATAGTCCTTAATCTTGGGATCATCATCAGCTTATTCATTGTACTCCCACTTGACAATTCTATCCTGGGGAACATATTGATCAAGAGAATCTTTTATTTGAAGGGAAGGGAATATTATTTCCACCTCTTGATCGTCAGATACATGCTCTATAGACTGTTCATCTCCAATCAATTAACTGGCAGAGTATTCAACCAAAGGGCTTCCCCCTTTGCCAACCTCTAGAGGTTGTTCTTGAATCTCCATAGCTTCTTGTTGCTCCTCCTTGAGGGCTTGTTCCTTATCAGTAGCTTCTTTGACCTTTGCATTAAACTCACAACTTTGGTAATATTTTAGTTTTGTCAAATCCCTTTCATAATGGTTTTCAATCTCAACATATGGAATCATATAAAAAGCATTTCTCTTCATTGTATCTTCCTCAATGTCACATATGGAAGTCCATTATTTCTTCCTAGATGTTACTACACCATCATTTGTTAGATTCCTTATTACATCATTAGTATACAAGAAATGGTGGGAGAAACTAGATAAACCTTTCTTTCTCTTCATCTCATTCATAAACCCTTCAGGGTCATAGTTTTTGACCTCATCAACCGATAGCCTGAGGTTATTCAATATTATTCCAAACTTCTCATATCCCTCTTTGGCAGTAGCCTTGAAATAAGCAAAAGTACATTGTGGTGTTATCACCAAACCCTTCCTAGGATCTCTGAAATGTTCCTTATCCATGAATCCAGTTGCCACATAAGATCCATAAATGCCAACCTATAAGAAACATACATTGGTAAGCAATGGGGTGAAACCTTAGGTCCATAAGCTCTGATCAAAGTGTATTGTGAGTGAAAAAACCAATCACCCCAATTGTGATGTGTTGTTGATCCCTCTTTAAGCTCTTTAGGGAACATAATCTCCCTCATAACTCTTGAAATTATGTAAAGAGGGGCCACCCCCAAACTCTCCAAAATATCAAACCTCACAACATTGCAGAAAGACAAATAATTTGAATGTGGACAATTTTGGTCCCAAATGTGAGTCCACATTTGGAGAGGCAAATATTTTCCTTCCTCATCCTTTTTCCTTAGCTTAATTTTTTCTTCCACTTCTCTTGTCCAATGTAAAGAATCATATGCATTAATAAAGAATAGTGGGGAAAAACTAATGGGGCACTACCATCCTTAAATTCAATCAAGCCCTTGTGCATCTATTCTACAATATACATTGCATAGTCAAATCCCTATTGGAATTCCAATTCTGAATATCAATGATCATTACCAACAAAGAATTCAATATTCTTGCATCAAACCTGTGAGCCAATACTTGATCCAAGTAGTAATGTGTGTTCTTGAAATGATTGGAAAACTCTTCAAAATAAAAAGGTTCCAAGTCCTTAGGACCGAAACCCCCTTTATCATCTTTCTTGTGCCTAGAAAGCACATGTTTTCTATATCCATACTTGTTTTTCTCACACTCATTGCATAAATATTTTTTTTTATACTAACAGTGTAATTAGGGTTTAGGTTAAACACTTCCACAATCCTATCTCTGGTGATGTCAAGAAGTGGGATTCCATTCTCACTTTTGATTGTTCAATCCTTAGGATCATAATGTTTTTCCATCTCTAGCATCAAATCTACTTCAACAAATACATTTGGTATCACCAAACTTCCAAGGTTGAAACCCCAAAGGTGACGAGCTGGATGTTTAACATATCATCTGTTGAAAGCATACAAGAATAATTCCCAACCAATCTATGGTAGAGGGACCTCACCAATTACAAAAGCATTGTCAATCAATCTACTAGTCATGAAACCTTTCCCTATTGTACTTTTACCGATTTTCTTTCCTCCTTCATCAATGTCTTTGGATTCACCTTCCATAAATCTATCAAAATCTCTCTTTCTTCCCTTAGATTTTGTAGACTTCTCTGGCTTAGGTTTGACAACCTTAGGATTTTTCTATTTTGATTTACCCCCTACTCTTGAGGATTCACTGGGATGGCTCATTGTTTATAACTAGGGTTTTACAAATTTTAACTTACAAAAGGGGCTTACTAGTTTAAGCTCTCAAGAAATAGATTTTCAGAATAAATGCCCTCCCAAATCCTACACAATTCTTACCAACTTAAGTGAATTTTCATAATATCCAAACCCTTACAAAACCTAAGAACCTAAAGCTTTTATAATTTTCACTAACTCCTTAAACCAACTTAACTCAAACACAATTGACATAGAGGGGTGTGATTACTTTCTTACTTGGGAGAAATTTTGTCTTCAATGCCTCTGTAAATATTTGGCTAAGCTCTTCACGTCTTCTTCACAAACTTGACCAATTATTCTGCTTCGAATGGTTGCAATTATGAGGATAAATGGGACAACAACATTTATTAAGACCAAGGAATGGAGCATATTTACCATTAATGTCTAAAAGAAAACTCGCATGAGAAAACTGACACTTAGCCATTTATGTTTATGGCAGTTGATTAGTTTGATTTCAAACTCCATCCATAGCTCTCCTTCATTCTCATGCTTTCTCTTTCTTCTTTTAGCAATACCTTCTTGATGTCACCACATCACCCCTTTTTCCTTAGTCACCTTTTCCTTGAAAGACGTCGCTCATCACTACTTTGATATATGTTCCTTTAGATGGATTTGCGATGCTATAGTACCCACTGATGAGGAGAATATTCCACCAAATTTCCTATCTCTTATTTCTGATGTATTCCTTAGACCTCCATTTGTAACTACGATGGTTTGAGGTAGTGTGATGGGAACAAGATTTAACATTCCATCACTCATAACCAATACTCCCTCTCCTTTATGTATCCTATCAGTGAGACGAACATCATATGCAAGAAGATCTCAACCATTAGATTAGGTCTACTTCTTTGAATTTATTCTTCTCCCATCGCTCATCTCTAATCCACATCCTAATAGTTGAATCATACCAGCAATGGAATAAAGGTTGCGATAGTTCAAGATTTGGCCATGTATCCCTTGCAGTAGGATCAATAGTCATGTAGGCGTTTCTTTCGGCAATACTCAAATTAGTGATCTAATATTAGGACCATATAATTCATCACTCATCACTAATAAGGAGAAGACAAGCGAGAAATGATTAGTGATGGGCGATGAGCCTAGTGCATACAAAAGACCATAGTGTTATTGTGCATCATTGTTTTAGAACTTGAAGCATGAGGACGATCAACGATACAAAAGAAACTAGTGATCGTAAGTTAATCCTTCATATCACACATCGCTAATATGGAACTCAAGGTCAAACACCCATCCACAATGAGAAATACAAAGGAAAAGGTTCATCACTCATCACCAATTGAAGACAAGCGGTCACAAAGCAATCCACGATTGGTGATATGCTGAGTGGTAAGCGGGAATTTAAGTGAGGATAATTAGCACGTGCTCATAGGTTGTTTTAAAAGGGGGACCAGTTAGGTACAATGATGCATAAGGACTTAAAAGGACTTAAGACCATTTTAGCAAAGGATGTAAAGGCCAAACATTTCCCAGTTTTAACCTTATAAAATATTAAATCCCAAACCAAAATAAGAATAAATACTATGCAATGGGTAAACATGGAAACCTTACGTATAAGGGTTTGGTCAATACATGGACACAAAGGACTTAAGTTATTTTAAACTAACCGAGGACTGACCATATCAAGTCAATGAGGGATTAGACCAAAAGACAAAGATTGTAGGATAAAAGAAATGTGCCAAGTAAAACCCACCAAGAAACCACTCAAGTAAGGACATTTAGACCAATGCAACATGAAAATTAGAGGGTTCCACCACATTCTTGCACTTGGAGGAAAGTAGAAAACTAGAACATACATTCCCTTAAGGGGAATGCAGGGTGTGAAAAGCACTTCATGGAATACAAAGAAATTAAGCAATATGTACATGAAACACAAAACCTTTAGAAATAAGGTTTGAAGTGAATCCCATTGACTGAGATTGGGAGAACCTCACCATCCAACCTGGAGAGATGGAATGCATTGGGCTCCTTGCAACTAGTGATGGCATATGGACCACTCCAAATGGCATCAAATTTGGAATCTCTCCCAGCTTTGGCTCTATCTACATCCCATTTTAGCACTATATCTCCCTCTTGGCACACCCTATGGATTGCTTTTTTGTCAATTTTTTTTTTTTGACATGTACATGATGTGTCTCCATGACTTGCATAGATTTGTTCCTTATCTCCTCCAATTCAAAATCTCAACCAACCTTACTGCCATAGCATCATTTCCTTCTAACTCCAACTAATGTGCCAACTCAAGAGAAGGCAAATACAATGATAATGGTAACCTTGCCTCTCTTCCATAAACTAGCATGAAAGGAGAATTACCAATTGCTCTTTTAGGATTAATTCTATCATCCCAAAGGGTTGTCCTCAATTTTCTATGCCAAACTACTTGAGATTCCTCAATGGTCCTCTTGATAATTCCAGTGAGGTTTTTATTTGAATAATCGGCCATGCCATTACCTTGAGGGTAATAATTAGATGAGATATTCAAGTAAATTGCATGCCTAATTTTCCAATAAAGGATCTGAGTACTAGTAAAATCCCTGGAATTATTTAAAATGATGGTGGAAGGAGTGCCAAGCCTTGTAACAATTCTATCAAGGAACTCCAAAACTAAAGCATCAGTGGTATCCTTTAAGGCAACTACCTCTTTCCACCTAGTAAAGTAGTCTATGGCTATTAAAATCCATTTATAATCAACACTTGACAATGGATTTATCATGCTGATAGAATCCAAACCCCGCTGTGTAAATGGCTGATCAACTTGAATGGGATGAAGAGGGAGGGAAACCAACCTTTTCTTTCTAGAAAAAAACACAGTTCTTGCAATTTCTCACCCAATTTTTAGCATCATTGAACAAGGTTGGCCAATGGTAACCAACCCTCATGAATTTTGCAGCAGTAGTCCTTACAGAAAAATGGCTACCTGAAGAGCCATCATAAAATTCTTCCAACATTCTATTGACCTGATCTACCTACTATGCATCTTAATAGGACCCCATTGAAATCCTTTCTAAAGAGTATGACATAAACTATGACATAGGTAATGGATTGTAATTTTAAGTGTTTTCTTTTGGTCCTATCTAGACCTGGAGGATACCTACCTTCCTGCAAAATGGTAGTCATATCATTTACCTAGCTGCTATGGGCATCAATGTTGGTTGCTTGTTGTTCTTGTAACATAAGGAAAACCTCTACAAGAGTCTCAGGTGTCAAGACTGTTGGATGTTGTGGTTGTATTACTAATATGTGGTTGTCATTGATGTCAACACTATTAGAATTAATGTCTTTAAGACTGTCTATGTCGAGGATATTGAGAAAATTGTAATAAAATATGTTACAAGTTGTCTATGAAGCAGTGAAGATCAGTATGATGGAAAGTTTAGTATGTTGATGGTGAGAAGTTGTGTATTAAAGGGTTTGTTTTCCAATGCATGTAGTTTCTACTCTGTAAGTTTTAGAGGTGTGCATGAAGATTTGAGCAAGTTATAAGTCTCTATATTTCGACAATTATTTTGTTACTGTAAATGGTGTTCATGGAAGAAGATAATGTGTTTCTGGTAATCTAAGTTGTTGCATATGTTCCTAAAGTGTTTTTGGATGGTTCTAGATCATGTTCTATCTGTGTTGCATGCCCGCATTGATCATTGTGCTCATGATCCAATATTTTCTCTTACGTGTTCATATTTTTCATGTTCATGGCTGACAAGGTGATTGAAGCGTGTTGTGGATCTTTGAGGAAGAATCTTTGAAGGTGTTTTGTGTTCAAGGACATTTTTTTGGGTCTCTACTATGTTGTGGCCAACCTTGGTTGATGCACATTGATAATCTTTATTATTTTGGGCTGACAATTTTCATTCATTCTATTATTTTGTTGAATCCGACATGAAGCAATGCAATTTCTTGTTGTAGATATATATAAGTGATTGTTTCTTCATTTGAGATGTATGGAAATGTGAAGTGTGCAAGTGCTATGTGTGAATAAGGTTTAGATCATTCAAAGGAAAAGAAGAGTGTGAAGAAGAGTGAAAGAGAGTGAATAAGTGTTCATGTGCTTAACCATAACTGTACTCAAGCATTAGCATATGCTACTTTCTCAATTCAAATTCTTCAAATGGATTTAATCTGAAAGTTTTCTATAAGATAGCGAGTCTTCCTTTGAGCAGTGAGCTCTAGGAAGTGTGCCTGAATGCATGTGCATTCCTCATTTAATCTTCTTATACTTTTAATAGGGTATAACTTGTGGATTAACCTCTAGCGTGATTTTTCCCCTAACAAGGTTTCCACACAAAAATATTGGTTTTATGTGTGTTTTTAATATTTTGTTGATTCATGATTTCACTTTTATTAATTAGATATGAGAATAAAGGTTAATAAGCTTAATAAGTTTGAAATTCTGTGACAACTGATTCACCCCCTCTCAGTTGTCTGCCCTTGTGTTGCCAAAAATTGGTATCAGAGAAGGTTCCTTGGAATAAGTTTAACAAATTGAGGTGATTTGGGATGGTGACATACAAGAAGGATAGTCTGAGATTTGATGGAAAAAATTATTCTCTATGGAAGACTCGAATGGAGTGTCATCCGAGATGCATTGGTGAATCCTACTGGAACATTACAATAGGTATGTTATTCCTCATAATGGTCCTATTACTACTGCTGAGATTAGGGATGCTGAATATAATATTAGAGCTAAGGAAGCATTGCTGAGTGCTTTGACTGTTTCTGAGATGACAAATGTTATGGAGCTGAGGATTGCCTATGAGATTTGGAAAAAGTTGGAAACCTTGTATGAAGGAGATGCAAATGTAAAAATTGCTACGCTACAAAGTCTGAAAGGGAAATATGAAATGTTGAAAATGGGTGACGATGAAAACATTGTTAATTTCATGTAAAGAGTGAATGAACTTGTGTGTGGCATCAAATGTGTTGGTGGATAGTTAGATGAATCATAGATTCTTGCTAAAGTGCTTAGATCCTTGGATATTGCATACAAAGTTAAAGCTACAACTATTGATGAGCTCTGGACTGTGACAAATGTAACCAGAGATATGTTGGTTGGTAAACTTACTGCTTTTGAGTTGAGTGAATTCGGTGATGCCCTTCCTAAGACAAAACCTGCATTTAAAGCAACTAATTTTGGGAGAGACAAGAAGAGATATGATCTGGGTGAAATTTCTTCTAGAAAGGTATTCAAATATGAGGAAGAAATGAGACAAATTGAAGAAGAAGAAAGAGAACTAAATGAGCTTGAAGCACTTATTGTCAAAAGGGAAGCTAGAGGAGAAGGTAAGTATAAAGGAAAGTTTCCTATAAAATGTTTTTCTTGCAATAAGATAGGTCATTGTGCATCAAGGTGTCCAGAAAGAGTTCCTAAGCCAAAACCTTACAAGCCTAAATTTCAAAAGAAGTGTCATTATGCTGTTGATGAAGGTGTGACAGACAACAAATCTAATAAAGGGAATGCAAGTGAAGATGAGTTTTTGTTTATTGCTAGCAAAGAAAATAATCCCGTATCTACTAAATCTGATAGTTGTAAAAAAGTGGAGAAAGCCCTAGCTGCTCGAGTTGAAGAAAAAGATGAATGGGTAATTGACAATGGATGTTCACATCACATGACAGGTGATAAAAGAAAATTTGTAATCCTGGAAAAGTATGATGGTGGTGTTGTAAGATTTGGTGATAACAATGGTGGTATAATCTATGGCAAAGGATGTATTTATTTTGATGGTAAGCATAATACTGATGATGTTCTTTATGTTGAAGGTTTGAAGAATAATATTTTGAGTGTTGGGCAACTGGTTGATAAGGGATACAATCTTCGATTCAAATATGGAAAGTGTATCATACTGGGAAGTTCTAGAAATGTGATTGCTTATGGTACAAAAACAAAAGGTAACATCTTTCATCTGAATGCTGCTAGTAAAATTTGTCTGATTGCTCAAGTTGATGAAAGTTGGTTATGGCATAGAAGAATGTGTCATGTAAACTTTGACAATATTATCAAGATAAGTTTCTCACAGGCTGTGAGAGATCTTCCTAAGTTGGTAAAGCCTACTAATGTCATATGCAAGGAATGCCAGTTAGGAAAACAAACTAGAATTTCATTTCAGATATTTTTTTTTTTCAAATGAATTGTTGGAGCTTGTGCATACTAACTTGTGTGGTCCTGCTAGAATTAGAAGTCTACAAGGTTAGAGGTACTTCATGTTGCTTATTGATGATTAATCTAGGATGATGTGGGTTACTTTCTTAAGGGAGAAATCTGAAGCTCTAGAGAAGTTCAAGATCTTTAAGGCTATGGTTGAGACAGAGACAAGTCTGAAGATTAAGTGTCTAAGATCAGATAGAGGTGGTGAATTCACTTCCGATGAGTTTAATTATTTCTCTGAAGAACATGGGATAAAGAGACAATTATCTACACTGCAGACCCCTCAACAAAATGGAGTTGTGGAAAGGAAGAACATAACAGTTCAAGATGCTACTAGAACTATGATGCTGGAAGGAAATGTCCCTCATATCTATTGGAGAGAAGATGTGAGACTGTTTCTTGCTTATGCTACTTACAAAAACTACAAATCTTATTAGATGGATGTTAAGTCGACATTTCTAAATGGTGAATTAGAAGAAGAGGTGTATATTGAGCAACCTGATGGATTTCAATTGACTGATTAGGGAGATATAGTTTATCAGTTGAAGAAATAATTGTATGGAATCAAACACGCCCCTAGAGCTTGGTATGCCAGATTGGATAAGTATTTGTTGAAGCTTATATTTAACAAAGGTACCGCTGATAGTAATCTATATTTCAAGATTGATGAAGATAAATATTTGTTTGTGGAAGTTTTTGTTGATGATATTATTTTTGGAGGAGATGATGGTTTGTGCATGAAGTTTTCCAATGAGATGCAAAATGATTTTGAGATGTTAATGATTGGAGAGTTGAAATTATTTTTAGGATTGCAAATTACTTAGTTAGATAAAGGAATCTTTATATCTCAGTCCAAGTATGTGAGAGAACTACTAAATTTTTTGGTATGGAAGATTCAAATCCAGTCAGTACACCCATGGTGACTGGATGTAAGTGGACACAATATGATGATTCTCTGAAGGAAAATTGGACTAGATACAGATCAATGATTGGTGGATTGCTTTATTTGACTCAAACTAGACCAAACATCATGAATGTTGTATGCATTGTTGCTAGATTTCAAGCTGATCCTAAGGAATCTCATGTGACTGTTGTGAAGAGAATTTTTAGATACTTGAAGGGAACAGTTGATTTTGGCCTATGGTATCCAAAAGATGATGATCTTACTTTAAGTGCCTTTACTAATGCTGATTGGGTAGGAGATGTGAATGACAAGAAATGTACTAGTGGTGGTGCATTTTTCTTGGGAAAGAAGCTGATTTCATGGTTAAGTAAAAAGCAGAATGCTGTTTCTTTGTCTACTGTAGAGGCATAATACATTGCTACTGCTAACAATTGTACTCAAGTACTATGGATGAAAAAGTTGTTGAGAGATATCAGAGTTGTGTATGATGAACCTATTTCCATATTTTGTGATAATTCAAGTGCTATAAACATTTCTAAGAATCCGGTGCTGCATTCAAAGACTAAGGATATATCTATCAAGTACCACTTTTTCAAAGACAAAGTGAGTGATAAGGAAGTCAGATTGGAGTATGTGCCTAGTAAGGAATAGATTGTAGACATCTTTAATAAGCCTTTGCATAAAGATACTTTTGAGTATCTCAAAGGGAAGTTAGGGGTGATTACCCCTCCTAATCAGAACTAAGATGCATAGTCTTTGCATTAGTCTGTGCACTTCATAGTCATATCTTGATCCAGATTGATGTTGTGGAGGCTGCTACTCAGGGGGAGTAGTCAGATGATTCAAATATGTGGTTAAGATCTTGTGTACCTTTGACATTGATGTCAAAGGGGGAGAAGAGTAATGTGAAAAACTATGGAAGAGTTAAAAAGAAAGGGGGAGAAGAACAATGTGAAAAACCTTGTAAGAACTAAGTGAGAGAAGAGCAATATATAAAGGGGAGATTGTTGGTTGCATTGATGGTGTTTTTTCACACCATGTGTTGCCATCCATACCAAAGGGGGAGATTTTTGGATGTTGTGGTTGAATTTCTGATATGTGGTTGTCATTGATGTCAACACTATTAGCATTAATATCTTTAAGACTGTATATGTTGAGGATATTGAGAAAATTGTAATATAATATGTTACAAGTTGTTTGTGAAGCAGTGAAGATCAGTATGATGGAAAGTTTAGTATGTTGATGGTGAGAAGTTTCATATTAAAGGTTTTTTTTGCTGATGTATGTAGTTTCTACGCCGTAAGTTCAGAGGTGCATATGAGCAAGTTATAAGTTTTTGTATTTCGACAGTTATTCTGTTACTGGAAATGGTGTTCATGGAAGAAAATAATGTGTTTCTAGTAATCTGAGTTGTTGCATATGTTCTTGAAGTTTTTTTGGATGTTTCTAGATCATGTTCTATCTATGTTGCATGTCCTTATTGATCATTGTGCTCACGATCCGATTTTTTCTCTTGCGTGTTCATATTTTTCATGTTCACGACTGACTAGGTGATTGAAGCGTGTTTTGGATCTTCGAGGAAGAATATTTGAAGGTGTTTTGTGTTCAAGGACATTGTTTTAGGTCTCTACTATGTTGTGGCGGACCTTGGTTGATGCGGATTGATAATCTTTATTGTTTTGGGCTGACAATTTGCATTCATTCTATTATTTTTTTGAAGCCAACATGAAGCAATGTAATTTCTTGTTGCGGATATATATAAGTGATTGTTTCTTCATTTGAGATGTATGGAAATGTGAAGTGTGCAAGTGCTATGTGCGAATAAAGTTCAAATCATTCAAAGGAAGAGGAGAGTGTGAAGAAGAGTGTTGGAGAGTGAAGAAGTGTTCATGTGGCTAACCAAAACTATACTTAGGCATTAAAATATTGTACTTTCTCAGTTCAAATTCTTCAGATGGATTTAATCTAAAAGTTTTCTTTAAGATAGTGAGTCTTCCTTTGAGCAGTGAGCTCTAGGTAGTGTAACTGAATGCATGTGCATTCCTCATTTAATCTTCTTATAATTTTAATAGGGTATAACTTGTGGATTAAACTCCATTGTGGTTTTTACCCTAACAGGGTTTCCATGCAAAAATATTGGTGTTATGTGTGTTTCTGATGTGTTGTTGATTCATGCTTTCACTATTATTAATCAGATTTGAGAATAAAGGTTAATAAGCTTAATTAGTTTGAAATTATGTGACAACTGATTCACCCCCCTCTCAGTTGTTTGCCCTTGTGTTGCCAAAAAAGACAAATTGCTCACACAACCCTTTGCCTCTCACTAGCTTGGTGATTTTGATGTCAACATCATACTCCATCACCTTGGTGATCCATCTAGCCCTTTTTTCATTGATATCTCTACTCAAGAGGAAATCTTTAATGCAAGCATGAGGAACCATTAGCTATATCTTGTTGTTAGACAACATGTGTATAAATGTTTTCAATTCCCTAACACCAAAAAGAGATTTCTTTTCAACATAGTTGTACTTGACCTCATAATCTTTACACCCTCCACTAAATAAAGTAATGGGGTGCTCTAGATTCTCTTTATTTCACTAGGTTAGGAAAAATGATATACTTGCTTCACCTCCATAGGTATAAAGAATTAAATACTTGTCATAATTAGGATTGACAAGGGTAGGAGCCTAAAAAATTTCTTTTTTGATAGCCTCAAAGCTATCTTTAGCTTCCTTGGTCCATTTGAAGACCATATTTTTCTTAAGCATAGAGGCAAGAGGCTTTACCAAAGCAACAATATTTTGAATGAAACTCCTTACAAAGTTAATTATGCCCAAGAAAATTTGTAATACCTTCTTATGACTAGGAAGGGAATATGGTATTTACTCTTGTAGGAGCAATGACCAAGCCATCCTTTGAAATAATGTGTCCAAGAATTTTTCTCTAGTTAGTGGAAAATACACACTTGTTTGGATATAGGGAAAATACCATATTCCCTACATTTATAAAATACCTACTCAAGGTGATTGAAATGGTATCTTTCATATTTTAAAAACATTGTGATATCATCCAAGTAGACCAAGACAAACCATCTCAACACACTTTGAAACACCATATCCATGGCTCTCTGAAAAAGTAGCACCTGCATTGGTTAGACCAAAAAACATTTTACAATAAGCATAGGTGTCCCACTTTGTAGTAAATTATGTCTTGTTTTGATCAAATTATTGTAATAGAATTTATTATAACTTGATTAACCATCCAAGAAAGAAAATATTTCTGATCCACTAACTCTTTGTAAAATCTTCTCCATGGAGGGGAGGGGATAATGATCCTATAGGGAGGCTCTATTTAGATCCCTAAAATCTACACAAAGTCTGATATTCACATTCCTTTTTTTGGAAGGGACTAAGTTTTCCACCCATGAAGAATGCTTGATAGGAAATATGATTCTATCCTCAATCAATTTGGCCAACTCTTTTCTCATCAAAGGCTCAATCTTAGGATTTAGAGGCCTCTATTTTTGTCTTATAGGTTTGAAATATAGATCTAATTCAATGGTATGTTGGGTAAGGCCTAGGTCAAAACCCTTTAGGTCTTGATAAGTCCAAGCAACTACATCATTGTATCTATTGCAAAGATCTATGAAAACTTCATGCTCAATGGTAGAGCATACATTTCCCAAGTTTAGAGACTTTCCCTCTGAAATATCTATTGGATTGAAGTCACCCCTATTTGCAGCTAAGTTCATCCTTTTTTTCTTCAACTGGTTATCAAGGTTGAAGATATCTTCAAGGATAATGAGACCATTTAGTAGCTTGTTACTACTGAGCTGCACAATCTGATCACCATACTAACTATGTAGGTTGGTCTGATTTCTTTTAGAAAAATATACCTCCTCTTGCAAAAATTTCACTATTAAAGACCTGCTAGTGATCTTGATTATTCGAAGTCGCAAGCCTTACAAGCCTGATAAGCTGCTCCTTTTTGCTTGCAATATGTACTGGTATGTGAAACTGAGCACCAATTGTTGCAAGTCTATTAGCATGTTTATTATCATTAGAGTTGCTTGAATGTGAAAACCCTCAAAGCCCTCAATCAAATCCCAAACTCTATGTTTGTATGATTTGAGAATATTATTCTTGGTTGAGCTTTGAGATATTTATAATCAATCAAGGCCATAAATTGATAAAATATTATGATGATTTTTTGTATTATAATAGTTGAGATATTTGATAGGAGAGATCTAGAAGAATATTTTAGAGTATTGGCTCACCTCAAGCAAACAAGAAGTGTGGAAGAATATGTTGTAGAGTTCCAAAAGCTACCTATCATGGTAATTGGCATCTAAGAGAAGATACTCATTCCTATTCATTAAAGGCTTGGAAAAACTTCTTAGGGGCTTGGTGAAGGAATTCCATCCCCAACACTTTAGGAGACTATCCAAAAAGATTTCAATTTAGAGAATTGTGTTCCCCAACATAAATGAAAAACCTTAGTATGGAATAATCAAAAAGGAAATTTTCAAAAGAAGCCTTAGATTGATTAGAAGCCTACTCCCTTTCTGCACCTAAGAGGATTGATGATGAAACTAATAATGAGATATGAAAGAAGAAAATTTATTTCTCTTATAGAGAGAGATTGGTTCAAATGTGTCTGATGAATTTCATGATCCAAAAGACACCCCTTTGGAGGAATAAGATAAGGAGAAAGATAATGGTCGTATTATGGCATCACTATATGGTGCACATAGGTACCATTCTTTCAAAGTTTGGGGGGTCTTGACTGAACAAAGAGTGATTGTTCTGGTTGATGGATGAGCTACCCAAAAATTCATTAATGAGGGAATTGTGAGGAGAAGAAGGATAGATGTAGAGAATTTTTTAGGCTTCACTATCATTATGATGGATGGGTATAACTTACCCTGCAAGGAGAAATTCCAAAAGCTGGACATAACACTTGGAGATCATAAGGTTTGTGATGACTTCTATGTTATTGGTTTGGGTGAAATTAATGTAATTTTGGGTGTGATGTGGCTACATTCATTGGGCGAGTATACCAAAAACTACCAAACGATGGAAGTCAAGTTCAAAGCCAATGGAAAGGATGTGGTTCTAAAGGGAATGGCTAATGGAGGTCTGCAAGAAGTATCAGCTAGAAGAACAGAGAGGATCTTCCAAAAGAACTAAGTTGATTTGACTGCTAGTTTCCAATCTTCAGATAATTATAGATGTGAGAGTACCATTCCCTTGAGTCTATATGAGAACACATGAGACTATCAGGTTTAGGTTGATCTAAGATAGCAGGAGAGTGGAGAATCTAAACCACAAAGTGGTATTCTTCTACATCATCAATTAAGGTTACAAGGGAGGTTGTGCTCACCATTTCATCTGCAGTGTGATTTTCTCTCCTAAGAACACTATCTATGGTAAAGGAAGAGAATAAATCAAATAAGGATAAATCCAAATCCTGACACTAAGATAACTTTCTCTACTTAGCTTGATATGTTCCAGTGATTTAATTTATAATAAGTTTGGAATCTCCATGAATGTGAATATGTTTAATGTTTAATAATATTGTGGTACAAAAAAAAACAATGAGGGCTTCAAACTTAGTGATGCTTTTAATACAATGAAATTCTAATAAAAAAGAGAGGAATCATCTTTCCTTCGAACGAGATTAGAACTATGCCTACCCCGAAACTAGTTTGACATCCTGATCCGTCAAAGTACATTTCCCACATAGATTCATGGTTTAATGTGAATAAATTTTCATCTAGAAACAAATCCAGAATAGAAAAGGAGTGAGATGAGGGAGCTTTTTCCAATTGATCGACAACAACTTGCCATTTTATTATTTTTTGAGTTACGGACTTAATGTCAAACTTAGAGAGCAACATTACCCATTTTGCTAACCTTTCCGAAAGATCAAATCGAGTAAATAAATGTTTAAGGAGATTACATTTCACAATCACATGATTTTATGCATGAAGAAGATAATTTCATAACTTTTGCATCACAAAAACAAGAGCGATACATTATTTTTCCATGATAGAATACAGATTTTCATAATCAACTAGAATACAAAAAATGTAGTAGACCGCTCTTGCTTTACCATCATCATCATTTTGAGCCAATAAAGCTCCTAAGGCATGAGGTGATGTAGAAATATAAAGTAAAACGGGTCTACCCTACATATTTGACATCAAGATAGGAGGATTGGCTGAATAAATTTTGATAGACTCAAAATATTTGTCACACTCATCATCAAGGAAAACTTTGGTGGCGAATCTTTGCCAATTGGTGAATAATTGAACTTGAGACCTCCAAAATGGCGAATAGTACAAGATAAAAGGGAGATTGAATCGCTAGGTTTTTACAAAACATAATTTTGTCTCGATTAATTTGCCTATGAATTTTAAAAAATAAAATAAATTGAATTGATTCGCCATGTAAACAATGCGTCATTGGAACTAATTCGCTAGTAGATTATACTGTAATTAAAAATATTAATTATATTCACCAGTAATATTATATTCCTACCATTAATTTGGGACAATATCACCACTAATAATAAATTACCATTTAATTTTAGGGATATTTTAGCCTTGAATATTTTATTTATTGCCATTGATTAGCTTTTTAATCAGATGGCTACAGGTTGATTCCATGACCTATATGCGAGTGCCTTTTACAAGGCTTGTTGATGGATTCCCCCTCGACCGCCATAAGGGGGCTCTGCCCCCTTGAACCCTGCAAGGGGCACTTCCCCCACCGGTGGCTGCCGCCCTTGGGCCACTACTTCAATATTACAAAAAAACAATATGGGGGAGTTGCGCCGACCAACTATGCAAATTTTTAAAGGAGAGATTTACCATTGTAATTAATATTTTTAGTAATTATTCGCTAGGATTCGCCACTTTGATTATTGTTTTTACCAATTATTCATTAAGATTCTTGAGGATTATACAATTTTTTTAGTAATGTGCATAGATTTGTGAGGAAACTTAATAATTTTTTTTAAAAAAAGGAAAGATTCACAAGGAAAATTATAGCACTTAGCCAAGATTCACCAAGATTTTACACCTTCGTTAAGGGGGGGTTTCTTAAAGTTATCCCTGCTAATCATCCCATAAAAAATGAACATCTTTCTTCAAAAAATATGTGAAGGGAAGGGTACAAACAGTCAATTGAGATACAAATCTACAAATTGCCTAAATATTCCCTTACAAACTACGTAGTTGAGAGATGAATTTAGGTAGATGCATGTTAATAATTACGTAAATTTTGTTTGTATCGACTTTGATTCCACAATGAGAAATTATAAATCCTAAAATCTTGTTGGCATCTACACCAAAAATGCACTTAAGAGGGTTTAGTCTCATTTTATAGAGTCAAAACCTCTCAAAGATAAGGAAAATATTCTGAATGTGATTTTGATGAGTTGTATACTTAGCCAAGATGTCATTGACATAGTCTTCTAAGTTCTTGTGAATGAAATCATTAAAGATAAGTCACCGCTTGTTGGTAAGTTTCTCCAACATTCTTTAATCCAAATGAAATGACTACATGACAAAAGGTACCCTGAGGGGTAGTGAAGGCTTTCTTATATTGATATTTTGGGTCTAATACAAATCTGACTATATCTTGAGAATTCATCTATAAAGGACAATAAGGCATGGCCTGCAATCAAGTCCACAATCATGTCAATATTAGGCAATGAAAAATCATCTTTAAGAGAAGCCTTATTAAGATCAAGGATATCTATACAAATAAAAATACAACCATCATGATTACAAACAACAAATATATTCAATATCCAAGGTGAATAGTCAATAGGATAGATAAAAATGGATTTAGAAGCTTTTCAATCTTAGTCTTGACTAATAAAGCAACCTTTGGATTCATTTTATGAATCTTTTCTTTGGAAAACTTGGCATTAGGACATAGAAGGATATTGTGAACCACCAAAGACTCATCAATACCAAGCGTATCCTCATATGACCAAGAAAATATAATAAGATGAGAATTTAATAAATTATCATTTTATTTAGACTCTTCTAGAGAGAGAAATCTTGTAATCTTAATCACTTTCTTAGAAGATTTAGGATCCATGAGAACATCAAAGGTATCTCTTTTGAGGATAACTTACTATGATCTTTAGGATGAGGCATAAAAAAACCATCATCCATATTAGATAAAGGAGCCTTCTCATTGGTACTCATAATAGATTCTCCAAAATACACCTATTTACTTAGGAAATGTAGGAATCTTCATTTATGGTGATAAGAAGGTAAGCTAGAGTAGACACCTAAGAACTCTTCTAATGCTTCATCCAAAGAGAAAAATCCTAGAGAATCTTCCTTAGAGTCTAATTTACTTTCAATATATTTAGGATGAACTAATCAAAGAGAAGGAGATTTAGTAGAAATCATGTTGGCATTCAACCATGGTTTCATTTTTAGACTTTGTGGGGTGGTATTTGTTGATGCCAAAAATTGGCAAGGTAACAACCCTCTGTGGGAAACTCAGTTAAAGGGGGTACCTATTGTGCTAAACTGAGTAACCTCCAGATTTTAAAGAAACTGAATCTTCTATAACTAGGGTTTCGAATGGGAAAAGGAAGCAAACATAAAAAATAAAGGATCTAACTAGGGTGATGCACCGAGACTAGATGCAAGGCATGATAGACATATCTTGTAGATGCAATCTAAGGGCCTGTTAAAAAATATGCTATGTCCCAAAATGAAAGAAAAGAAAGATAAAATCTAAATGATTCACTAAATGACATAAAATAATATTCATATGCATTTATTGAAAAGAGGAGTCAAAGACATGATCTAAACCAGCAAAATTGTATTAAAATTTTAGAAGTTCTACAAATGAAAGATTTAGCACCACAATGGCACAGTAAAAATTTATCAAAATCTTCAAGAAAATAGAAAGGCTGAAAAATGACATAGTCAGCAAGTCTTTACAATAATCTAAAAAGTGGTAAAGGCCTAGTTATTCTACCAATATTTTCTTATCAAAATCTGAACTCTTGCTTCGATGGAAGAAGCAGTATTTATAATGAAACCTAGCTCAGTGAGCCAATAACAAAAAAGATCCTTTGATCATGAGTAATGATGCATTTAGCAATGATTTCTCCTTGCCCTTGCAACCGAAAAGATTTGAGCCATGAACAAGGATGCCCTAGAGTCAGATGGAGCCCCTGCGAATGATGGAGGTGGTCCCAATAGGTCAGAGTGTTGACACATGCAATTTACTCATGGAAACAGTTATAGAATATGGCAGTTGATGATAGGTTGTCGCTTGCTCAGTTATCCTTTGTGAGGAAGCCTCTAGAAGATCACACGACAATTGGTCGGGGCCGACGTTCGTTCTCCCCCTTAAGCGATGAAAAAATTGTGCGGTGAAGACATGTGGAGGTCTCCAAGCATACTGTGTTGAAGGTGCGGTCCGCCAAGGAATGTGCACGAACTGATGCTATGTGGCATGCGGTCGGGGCTCAAAAGGAGAGTGATGCAAAGGGGCATTGAAGATTGTGAACTGTTGACACATGGAAGCACGATGCAAGATTTTGAAAAGCGAGAGGAAACCTTGCGAGGAGCGCTTGATTGACAAGTGGCGACATTCACAATGAGAGTTTGTGAAAGGAGTCTGATATTAATTTTTAAAGGGAAAGCATGGTCGGTACTTAAGCAAAATAAAATCACCCGAAGGGAGCTTGGGAATTTTATGTTCACAACTTTTGGTGACTTATCAGGGGCGTTTTTCCGAGAGAATGAGGAACCCAAAAAATTCTAGCTTGAAGATCAGAGACTTATTCATTGGGCAGCGTGATTAGAGCTTAGAGAGAGTGGTCTAAAGACACAACCATTCATCTTCGGATGGAGTCAATATGTCACACAAAATCTCTTGCAGTTCATGTAGATCAATAAATTCTTTATAAGGCAACGTTGATAATATACCAGCCCAGGACTCAAGTTGAAAAAGAAGTTGTGTAATCGGATGAGTGACGCTCTCAATATCTTCTATGACAAAGGGCTGACTGAAACTCTAAAAGGTAGACGTATCCTATTGCTTCTCCTCGATCTTTGCTGCAATATGCACCATCGTGGCCACTAAGTCATCTCCAAGTAATGGAGATGGTAAGCCCATTTGAGTTAGGTGATAGAACCTGACTCGCATGCTTTTCATGAGCTGACCCAATTTGGTGGCATACTCGTTGGCATGAAGGATAGCTACATGGAAGTGGATGAACCTATTAGCTGTTTTAGCAGCGCTCCTATGGACTCCAATCCCTGCACCTGCCAAGACTTCATCTGGGACCTGATATAGCCTCTCCAATAATCTCTTGGCCTCCACAACTCTTTCGGTGATGGATTGTGGGAATTTCTCGATCATCGCGTGAACATTTCTACCCAAGTCTGTTGCTTCTGCCATAAAGTAGAGTGTTGGCTGTAGAGTTAGGTAGAAAGCCTTCACTCTTTCCTCATATGAGACGTATAACTGTTGGGCCACCTAAAGAAGTTCTGTTTGATCGACAGGGGGTGAGGTAGAGTCTTTCAATAAGGAAATTTCCACATTCCTTTGCTCAATATCATTTGCAAGCTTTGCAACCCTTTGATTTATCATGATGAGTTGTCCCTGTAGGATCTATGATTCCGTGACCTAGCTAGTTTTGGCTCACTCCTTGTTTGCTGTTGATTGCTGTAGGGAAGAACTTATTTTTGTAATCTCATTAAATCCAATTAGGCATGACGGATCTTGAAATCCACATATTTCTACTACATTTTTTTCTCAAATTGAGCTTGCTAGCAATGAAAATTCTCATCCTTTTGTCGCACTTCTTGCCCCAACTTTGCTAACTGGTCTTGATACTCCTGGTTCTTTTGCTGTAGCTCAGTGATAAAGTTATGATTGAGGGATTGATACTTCACAAGTTCTTCTCGGAGATCTAGTTTCTTCTCCTACCTTTGTTGGGATAATTGCTTAAATTCAACCTCCCTGGCCTTCTCCTTGGAGAGCAAGACCTCGAACCTATCCTTTATGCTTTTAAGCTCTTCTTCCCTTTTCCTTAGCTACCGATCGAACTTAAGAAAGCTAGTGGTCACCACTGCATCTCCTTCATGAGCTACACCTTTTCCTAAGGCTGGGCCATACTTAAATCAAGCCCAATGACATACATGTTATAGTCATATGGCTGCATTTCTTCTTGTGGCTTGCTAACAGTTGGCTACATAGTTGCAAAATGTAGTGACTGTCGAGCCTCATTAAAAATTATCTGTGCCCTTGGTTCCGCTAGCTTCTTAGAAATTTTAGTCTTTTTCCTTTGGGCTCCGATTGCTTGTGCCTGCCTAGTCTTATCACTTTCTGATAAGAATTCAGAGGGCGACTTGATGAGTTTTCCTGCGAACGATGCACCGGGAGGAAGGGAAAAAGGAAATGAAAGGGTGGCGGTACCAAGAGACTTTTTCTTTGGTAAACTAACTATCTGAGACAAGAAGGGAGGGATACTCCAATACTCTAATAGTAGACCAGTAGGGGGAAATGAAGGGAGTAGAGGCGTCACGACTTCTATCTGCTGGGAAGAGTGGATTGGCTTCGATATTGCTATGGCAAGAGATGCATCAATGAAGGTAGTGAGGGCAGAGTGTGTAATGCTTTGGGACACAGAATGAGCCAAGGAAAATGATGTAAGGTTCCATGGAGGAGTAAGGGAAAATGGGTCCACATGAGAGAACTGCACGAAATCCCCCGTGATCATTAAAGTAGAGGCTGAGATGAATTGGTCAGCGCATGAAGCAAGAGGTGCTGTGGACACAACAAGGGAAACTAAGGTTTGTGAAACTAGAGAAGAGGGAGGGAGAGATACCTGCGGTGCAGATGATTATTGTACTTCATCTATTGCTAGCTCTTTGCTTGCCTCAGGTTCCTATGAACACTCTCCAAATGATGCCTCAATTTGCAACTACTTTGTTGGCGACGAGTCATCTACCGCTATGGTTTTAGATTTTTGCGATGAGGTTGCCCTGGTCCTCCTTGCTATCTAGGTGGGAGTTAGTGAAGACCTTGCATGTGATATGTTAACTTGCACATTAGAGGAGACCCTGCTGAGCTGCTTCACAAATTTTACCTTTGATTGTGTCGAGACATCTTGTGTCTTTGTTTCTGGTTCTGATCCTCCTTCTGACTATGATTCAACTTCTTCTGAACTAGAGTCCTTTTCACCACTCATGTCAGAATCTAGATGCTCGTTGTTCCATAATTTATCGAATTTGTTATCCATTTCCTCAGTATCATAAGGGGCCTCGGTGCATCGGGTCTCTTGCCGATATACCTAGAAATCATGGACCTTCTCCTCCTTCCAATTGTAGTTCTTTAGTAGATTGTTGCAGAGAGTAGTCCCCATTTTTCTTGTCTTATTATATTGCCTAGTTAGGAGGTAGAATCCAAGCCAAGGGGGGTGACCACCTTTAGTAGGGATGTACGCTAGGTCAAAAATACATTCATCTGCATCCAACAACTAATTTTGATGCTTATCCCAGTAAGGCCGAGGGTAGTGTGTCACATTGGCATACTTGTTTGGTAAGTCATCATCGGGGTTGTAATTCCATTTATCGCAAATCCATACCAACCCCAGATGAGCCAACTTTGCTTCCAGTACATCGTGAGCTTTTCTCTGAGCCATGAATATAGTTTTGTAGCTCATTGGGCATTTGAAAAATCCCTTCTTTTTTTCCTTCCCACTGCAGACGGTGGCATCGATAATTGATACCTGGTGGAATACCTCAAGCACCAGTATCCAGTCTGTAAGACATGCTAGAAGCCAAAATGGCTCTCTGATGAAGCCACACAATCAGATGAACGTGAAGTCTTCAACCAAAAACCAATCACACCTTGGGGTGAAGGTCTGCATGAACTCAGTTTGGTGTTGAACCATAAGACAGTGTTGTCTCCTCTTAAATCCTACAAAATCGGATATAAGAAATAATTCAAAAATGCATAGTAATCATATGTCACAGAGAGAAGGGGAGTCCACATGGAAACTAAATTCCTCCTCTGATTTTCCTCAAAAATTGAGAGCCCCAGATGCTTGTAGAAGAAGTCAGGATTTTGATGCAAGAACATATGTGCAAGAAACGATGGGAACTTGAACCTCCCCTGAAGCTAGTATTCTGCTATCTGGCTAAGCATAACTTGCATGAGGAATTCAACAAAATTGTACTAGAAAAAAGAATGTTGCTTGCATAATTGAAAACCCAAATCGAGTTGAAATTCCTGGACCTCCTTGTCGGTGTTTCGGCTGCAAACAATCACCATCATCGAGAAAGCATCCTTCATATCATCCTTGAAGCCTTTATGTGTCACTAGGATCTAAATTGGCCTATTCTGAGCTTCTCTGATTCTTTGAGTCTTTGTGTTATAGAAACTTAGCATAAGGTCTCTGGTCCTCCAATAGGTTTCTCCCTTTGTTGGAGTGAAATTCTCCATTTGAGGCACTTTGGAGTGAAACTCTGGGATATATAGCATATTCCAGATAGCCTCCTTGCATATAACAACACTCACCTCCCGACCCTCAATGGTGTTGGTATCCAGGTTGAAGTGTTTGATGGCCTCATCTACCAATTCAGGGCAGTAGTGTACGATCGAGACCATATATTGTGGAAGCCCACTGTACCAACATTTTTACGCCAAGGAATTTGGGTCACTACTCATTTTCATCCTTTCATAGGCCGCTTCCCTAAGTGATTTAGGGTTCTTTGCAAGAATGGGGTCATGAATATTTTCCCATTCTTCTTTAATTCACTTCTTATCTTTGTGAGGTCTCTTCTTCTCTATGACTCGCGTATTTACCCACGTTGGCTTTTCTGGAATTCCAGATGAGGCATAAAAGACATCCTCAAAAACATAGGTGAGTGGTGCCACGTGCATGATATTAAATAAACTTTGGGCTTCTCCTTGTTGCATATCGACCTGAGAACTTTGAGTAGTTTCCATCCTTCCATGAATATTTTGCCCATAAACCACACTGAAATGGTATGAGGAGCACCCAAAACACAACGTAAACCCCTGAGTTCTCGACCAGATGACCTTTAGTTCATACCAGGGCAATGAATTTCCTAAAATTACTTCTATGTTCAACTCCGCTTCTGGAAATTGCACCACACCTGGTTCTTTTAATAATTATGTTCTTCTAAGTCCTTTCGCTTGCTCTGGAAGTTTTATGCTCTGTCTAATTTTTGCATGCGATACTTAGTTTTTCTTTAATTTCCTGCCCTCAACCAGTAGAAAACGGTTTCCTTTTTGCATTTAATTTGGCATGTACTACCAACTCCTCTGTCCACGTGAAATGAACTACTTGCCCCTTTTGAAAAAAATAAGAATCCATAATTGTGTTAGCGATAACGTCCCTTCAGCATGATTTTCATGGGAAATTGAGCCGTCGACTTCTTGATTTTCACCTTCTCGCATGTCTTCACCATTAATATCCCTGAAAGAATAATTAGGTTGATGCCATAATGAGTACCTCAAAAATATTCACGCTCAACCTTGGAGCTTGAAAAGGCTTGTATCATGACACCTAAGCATCTATCTATATGAGCCATCACCTAAGCTTGCTTCCAATTTGCATTAATTCATTACCACTCCTTAATCCTGCAAGCAGCAATTTGTACCTGTGGATGCAATTGGGTTGGAAAATTGAGCTGGCCTTTTGGGTGGGATTTTCGAGCTAAAATCAATTACCACCATGCTTGGGATGCAAACTACTTCAGATATTTCTATAAAAGGGCCTTGTCATAGTAGTAGAACTATAGTTAGCGATTTAACAAAAGCATTAGGCAATTTAGATAACATAATTGCTTAGGCGATTGAGTAGGCTTTAAAATTGCATAGCACTAGACATAGGTGTTTTGAGCAGAGGCTGACACAATAAACACTCCAATTAGGCTAGTGTGTAACAAGTATGAAATGAATTTTCTGGGAGAGATCTCCAATAGGCATCTAAAACGTATGATCAACAACAAACACTCACTGGCTATGATAGCCATGAAATAGGTTTTGGGCAGAGATTATATTGAGTATGAAGATAAATATTGGGTGAAAACCAATATATGCTCTCATTTTGTTGCCTCACTACTCGACATTCAAGCTCCAAAAGCCATGATACTTCGCCTGACGCTTCAGATTTTCCCAAAGAGGTACCTTGGAGGCCTTAGTGAAATAGTAACCAATGCAGTGTATGGCCTGGGCCTTCCGATAGCGAGTGACTTGCAGAGGCATATCGAATAAGACACAGTGGTACCATGGGTGCCATTTTTGAGCGGGTTTTGACTCCATTCGCTTGTTGAGCACTGTGAGAGAGCCTACTGTGCATGCCACTTTTTTCTGCGCTACTATAATGTAGTGCTATTCTATGGCATGGATTGGTACACCGACTTCGAGAACCTTGTGTTCCCTTCACCACTTGTTCTGGGTGTTGGTGCTTCTATTTCAGATCTCGTTGGTGCTGGTGATAACCTTCTTGTTGCCCCTGACAATGCTCCAGCTAACAAAGGAAATTCTCACACAGATAGAAAAAATGTCCATGCTCTAGCAACTTGAAGATTAACACATCTTTCTCCCTTTTGTATATATATACCTAAAAGAGGGCTTACCTGTATATATATAAGGAAGCCGTATATATAGTCATACTTTTGAACGCATAGCTACAAAGCCATTTTGTCAATGTTTCTATCAAAGTATATATATAACAAATATATTTGCTATCTTCAACCCTTTGTCTTCATTCTTGTGCTCTTTGTAATTCTTATTGAATTCTTTGCATATGAACTTAATTTATGCAATATGAGCATTATTATCTTTCTCTATTTCTGTAATAATGGGTCTCCTAAATTTTTCTGCTTCTTGTAACTCGGAAAAATGTTGGAAAGGACCGATTGACAAAACATGAAAGGGAAAATAATTACATTAATCAAATATTTACACCTATATGAAGTATCTGAAGCTTAATTGAACAATTTTAGGTGAATTTCATTAACTAGAATTCCCAATGCTTCTTGTTCCATGTTTTCTAATTTGAATGCATTAGTCTATTTGCAATGAATTATTTTGAAAGGGCCTTCCCATAGTTTTTCGAATTTTCCAGGCTACCTAGGCCTTACGACTCTTCCATTGAATTTTTGTACCAGGTCCTCGCATTTTAGACCTTGGTCTGAAGCTTTCTTATCAAAGCACCTTTTAACCACCTGTTGGCCGTTAGTCATGGCTATTAGGGATTTCACCCTTTTTTCTTGCACCTCCAACAATTCGGCCAACCGAACCTCCATAGCTCCATTTTCTTCAATCTCTAGAGACTTGAGTAGCTGTAGTGCAGGAATCTCTATGGATATTGGTAACAATAGCTCCTTTGGACCATATACTAGCTTGTACGATGAAGTCTTCAGGGCTTGCTAAGGAGTTATGCGATCTACCCATAATGTCATTCAAAGATTTTATGCCATTCCCTCTCATGATCCGAACCAATCCTTTTGATGAGTCACACTAGATTCTTGTTAGTTGACTCAACCAGGCCATTTCCCTGTGGGTAGTAGTTTGAGGATGTTTTCAAAAATATGCCATGTTCTAATGTGAATTGACTTACCTTGGAGCCTAGGAAAGCTTTGGCATTGTTTGAGATGATAGTCTTGGGTGCGCCAAATCTCATTACCAACCCTTCGAGAAAATCTACAATTTATGCTTCCGTCACATTCTTTAAAGGTAGGGCTTTAGTCCATCTTGTGAAGTAGTCGGTGGCTATTAGGATCCACCTGTGACCAATGCTAGAGGCAGGGTTGATCATCCCAATGAAATCTAGTCCCCATTGTGCGAATGGTTCATCTGCTACTATCGGATTGAGAGGCAGTAGAATTGGCACTCTTTGTAGGATTTTATCATTTCGTAGGAGTCGTTGAACAATGTAGGCCAAAGGTACCCAGTGCACAAAATTTTGATAGCGATGGTCTTCGTAGAGAAGTGTCCACCTTCTGACTACTATGGAAGGAGTTGAGAATTTTATTTACTTGCTCCATGGTGACACATCACAACAGGACGACATTGAAATTCCTTTTGAAAAGGATCCCTTCAATAAGCAAGTACCCACTATTTTGCAGCCGGTAGAATCTCCTTCTTTGATACAGAAGTCCCAATGGATACTTGTTGGTATGCATATATCTTACCCTATCCGTCAGCCAACAACCTTTAGGTTCTTGCTCGTTTGTTAGGACTATCTCTGCTTTTTCTTCCTCAATTTCTATCTCTTCGTCATGTGCCAAATACTCGCACAACCCTCTTCCTTTGACACTCTTCATAGGCCTAACTTCAATGTCATATTCTAGGATCTTAGTGATCTAGTTGGCCCTTTTGTCAGTGATTTCTCCTTCCATGATGTACTCCCACACACTAGAATGTGCGACGTAAACAATTACTTTAGTGCAAGCTATAAGGTGTCGGAACTTCTTGAGCCCCTTTACAATTGTGAAAGCTTGTCTTTCGACAAAGTTATAGTTCATCTCGTACTCCTTCAAAGTTTGGGAATGGAATGCAATATGGTGTTCTCTCTTTCCTTCATCATCTTTCTGAACCAGACTAGCGGCAATGCTTGTCTTGCTGCTAAAAACATACATTATGAAGTCCTTTGACAAGTCGGGATACACCAACATAGGAGCCGAATAAATAGCAACTTTCACCTTCTTGAAGGCTTCCCTCGCTTCTTTTGTACATTTGAACAATTGGTATTTTTTTAGCATCAGGGTGATTGGTCTAATTATTCCTAAAAAATTAGAGATAAATTTGCTTACAAAGTTAAATTTTCCCAAAAAATATTGTACACCTTTCTTTTTTATCGGAAGAGGAATTTCTCTGATTGTTTTTACATTTTCAAGATCAATAACGATTCCTTCTTGAGATACTTCATACCCCAACAACTTGCCTTGCGGTACTCCGAAAACACATTTTTTTGGGTTTAGGGATACCCCGAACTCCTGGTATTTTTTGAAAACCTTCTCTAGATGATCAAAATGGTCATCTTTAGATTTGGAAAATATGGTCAGATCATCTAAGTAGATGATGATGATTTTAATGATCAGTTCACTGAAGGCAATATCCATTGCCCGCTAGAAGGTAGCCCCTACATTTGATAGGTCGAAAGGCATTTTGGCATATGAAATTGTTCCCCACTTGGTGGTGAACGTGGTATTGTGCTGATGTTCTACTTTAACCTAAACCTGATTGTAGCCAGAGAAACCATCTAATAGAGAAAAAATCTTTGAATCAACCACAGTCTGTAGGATTGATTCCATGGAAGGCAGCGGGTAGTGGTGTTTTAGCGATGCCCTGTTTAGGTCACGAAATTCAACATAGAGACAAATATCTCTATTTTTCTTTCAAACTGGAACGTGGTTGGATACCCACATGCTGTGCTTGATTGGAAAGAAAATCTTGGATTGGATCAACTTTTCTAGCTCTTGTGCCATTAAGGCTTCAATCTTTGGATTGACAGGCCTCTATTTTTTCCGACCAGTTTAGCACCTTTTGTTAGTTTGATGGTGTGTTGGATGATATCAGGATCATACCCCTAGAGGTCATCATAAGACCAGGCCACAACCCCTTCATATTTTTCGCAGAAGTGTATGAGCCTATCTTTATCATACTGTGGGACTTCTTTCTTGACCTTAAGGTTTCTTTCATTCCCGACCTCTAGGTCGGCGTAGTCTGCTTGGTCGGCTACAAATTTTATTTTATCATTTCTTGCATCGTCACAGTCAAATAGATTTTGAGAGTTAAAACCCTTTCAGAAGCTTATTTGATTTCAACTAGATGATCTATCCTTCGTATGCTTCTTCAATTTTTGGCTGAAACTGATTGGCGAACTCTCCCGACTATTGAATGAACAAGGTGATGTGTTCATTGCTTTCGAATTATTTCCAGCTCTGTTCATTTTCGGGAATGGAGGGTTAGACGACTACTCACACAATGTGCACATTCTCTATTAAGTTGGAGATAGGATCAAATTGAGATCCTATCGTGGCCATGTGATCCACATCTGAATTCTACTCCCTTGGCACAACATGGATGTGAAAAGCTTTGAAACCTTCGATGAGGTTCCATACCCTATTCCTATAAGACCGCATATAGACATTTTTTGCAGCAAAGATGTTTTTGACTTGGTTGATTACAAGTTCAGAATCTCTGAACACCATTAATTATTTGATACCCATGCATGTTGTGAGGCTTAGTCCTTGCACAAGACCCTCATATTCAGCGTCATTGTTTGAGAAAGAGAACTTAAGTAGAACGCCTTGAAGATCTACTCATTGGAAGGTGACATTAGGCGTATCCGGGTAACTGTGCCGATTTTGCATCTCGCATCGTTGAAGTGTAATGTCTAGAGCTTTGAGGCTTGTTCGAGTGTGGAGTCCTTTAATACCATCGAGAACTCTTGATTGTCATCATAGATGACATAGGTGCCCAAACCGATAGCATGAAAATTTCCTAAAGGTTTGGTGCCTACATTATCAGTCAAGAAGACTTCTTCTCGATCGACTCCGTCTTCGATTGTCTGCTCATGTTCCGACAACTTGCTAGTATCGGATTATTCTTTGGCAACAGAGGTATCAATATCTTTGAAGTTGATCATGGCTTCATCAACTACATGTTTTGCATGTAGAGGTTCTGATATTATCTTCATTTTAGCCCTATACTTTGTTATGAGAATTAGGTGGGACCAATCCAAAGAAAGGTATCCGCCTATCTTTGAAGTGAATTCTCGGGATAGGCAGAGGCCAAACATGGTATCTTGCAGCACTATGATGCTAGGACAAGAAAAGAAAGTTAAGGGGAGGTTTTTAATGAGGCCTACAGTTTTGACCTTGTTCCCGTCCAACTGCATAACTCCTCTTTTTAAGGGCTCATAGCTAAGCCCTAAAGCTTCAAATATCTGCTTGGGCATGACTATAGTGCTGGCACCAGAGTCAATCATGGAGTTGTGTAGTAGTTTCTTCCCCACAATGAGAGAAGAAAAAAGGTTTAGGTTTTGGTTTTTCTTCTTTAGCTTTGGGTGGATCCTCTTTTGTAGTATTCACAAGAAATTTGACTAGAGGCGATGAGTCCGTTGCATTTTTAGGATTTTGTCCTATTGACTACTCAACAGTATCTTTCTATAGGGTCTTCTATAGTAATGTATTCTACTCTGGAATGGCTAAGATATCCCAAAGGATTACATCAGTGGAAGATTTCTTTAATTATTCCACCAAGTTGAAGGGTGGAAGATTTGGAGGCTTCTGCTCCTTGGATTTGGTGATAATAATCTCCTTGAGTGACTATGGCTATGGAGCGATTGTGGAAGGGCCAGGGAGTTGGTCTAGGAAATTTCTAGGCTGTGGAGTGACCATTTCACTTGTGAATCTTCTCTTTGATCGAGTGTTGTAGTTAGACTGTACCTGCGGGGTTGTCAATGTAGATGCTTCATAAGTGAACACTGCTTCCTCCCCTTCCATCCATGAGAGGATAGCATGGTCAGGAGTTATTTTATTTTCTTTCTCTAAAGGCATTCCATGTATCTGTGCAGTGAGAACCACATTCTCTGCTTGGGGAGAGGTGTATGTGTATCCTGAATTCGTCGCCATGCCTTGGCTGCGCTGCTCCGCAACCTTTTGCTGCAAATTTCCATGCAAATTTTTTTGAGGCATGTGAGCATCACCACAGGGATAGCACCATGGATTGAAATCTTCAGTGAGATTGTTGTGCCCTACGGTCAGTTCATTGCTTGTGCTAGTTTGAGCAGATCCCAATAGAGTCGGTACCGACACTATTTGGTGAATTGTCTGAGTCGACGGAGTCATGCATGCAATTCCTTGCTATTGGTTTTGTTGGTAGGAGGGTTTGATGCTTTGATAGCCTTGGTAGGATAGTCTCAGAGGAGAAGCCTGGTTATGCTTGATAGTGGTCACTTCATTTGACAAGTTTCGTAACATTTCGCTTATGTCGTTCATCTCATCCTTTGAAGCACTAGATGTAGAAGTAGTATTTTGGGGCACACTTGGATATGTATACATAGATGTGGGCAGGGCGGGTGCACTTGTAGATGTCATCTCCTAAGAATAAATCAATATTTTAGAGAATATTGACATGATGGGCCAAGGTGGCAGCTTCTCGATGTCAATTAGGTTGTTCTCCGCCTTAATTGCTATGTTGTATGCATCTAGTAATGTGGTTCTACTGAGTGACTGGATCATCATGGAGACTTCAGCGTTGATGGAACCTTAGTATAACATAAATGCCAACTCAATTGGTGGTTAGATGGATTTTGGATCTTCTGCCAAGTTGTATGGAATCAAGCATTGAAATTGGTCATGGCTTTAGATAGGGCTCTCTTGATTGTTGATAACTGGTGATATAGGGAAGACCTATCTCTGTTGTTAGAAAATATTTCATAAAAAGGATCCCCGAGATCATCCCAAGTATCGATAGTATTAGCCAAAAAAGTGCAATACCAATCTAGTGCTCTTCCTCGTAGAGAAGCAACAATCAATCTCAACGCTATATTTTGGTCTGTAACTCCGTGCACTAGACACACGTCCACAACATCTTGTATATGTTTGGATGGTGTTCTCAAGCCATCTTCAGTAAACTTTGGAATAGCTTTGAGAGTAGAGACCAAGATAGGGGCCCATATGACAGGTACAACTGGGGATACAAGGGGACTTTCGGTGTCCCAAGCCACATAATTTTGGTTTGCGATCAACATTATGGCTGGGATCTGAAAGCTCTACTGGGCGAGTTTGGGTATGCGTCGTTACTAGTGGAGGCACTAACAAGCCAAAATTATTTATGGTTCGTGACCTAGTAACAGGACGATGACTTGTACACCCCTTTGATTTAGTATATTTAAGAAGGTCCCATCGGGCATGCCAGGAAAGAGAAAAATCTGTTGATGCCAAAAATTGGCAAGGTAACAACCCTCTGTGGGAAACTCAGTTAAAGGGGGGACCTATTGTGCTAAACTGAGTAACCTCTAGATTTTAAAGAAGCCGACTCTTCTATAACTGGGGTTTTGAATGGGAAAAGGAAGAAGGTATAAAAAATAAAGAATCTAACTAGGGCGATGCGTGAAGACTAGATGTAAGGTATGATAGACCTATCTTGTAGTTGCGATCTAAGGGCTCCATCAACAATCTGCTATGTTCCAGAATGAAAGGAAACAAAGATAAAATATAAATGATTCACTAAATGGCATAAAATAATATTCATATGCATTTACTAAAAAGAGGAGTCAAAGACATGATCTAAACCAACAAACTTGTATTAAAATTATAGAATTTATGTAAATGAAACATTTAGCACCACAATGGCACAATAAAAAATTATCAAAATATTCAAGAAAAAAAAAGGCCGAACAATGGCATAGTTTGCAAGTCTTTACAATAATCTAAAAAGTGGTAAAGGCCTGGTTCTTCTACCAATATTTTCCTATCAAAATCTGAACTCTTGCTTCAATGGAAGAAGCACTATTTATAATGAAACCCAGCTTGGTGAGCCAATAACAGAAAATATCCTTGGATCATGAGTAATGATGCATTTAGCAATGATTTCACCTTGCCATTGCAACCGAAAATATTTGAGCCATGAATGAGGATGCCCTAGAGTCAGATGCATCCCATGCGAATGATGGAGATGGTCCCAATAGGTCAGAGCACTGACACGTGCAATTTACTCATGGCAAAAGTTACAAAATATGACAACTATTGATAGGTTGTCGCCTACTCAATTCTCCTTCATGAGGAAGCCTCTAGAAGATCACGTGGCAAGCGGTCGAGGCCGATCTTCATTCTCCCTCTTAAGCGATAAAAAAATTGCGAGGTGAAGACACGTGGAGGTCTCCAAGAAAACTACATTGAAGGTGGGGTCCACCAAGGAATGCGCATGGATTGATGCTACGTAGCATGCGGTCGGGGCACGAAAGGAGAGCGATGCAAAGGGGCACTAAAGATTGCAACTGTTGACACGTGGAAGCACGACACAAGCTTTTGAAAAGTGAGAGGAGAAAACCTTGCAAGGAGTGCTTGGCTGACAAGTGGCGACATTCGCAATGAGACTTTGTGAAAGGAGCTCAATATTTATTTTTAAAGGGAAAGCGTGGCTGGTACTTAAGCAAAATAAAATCACTCGAAGGGAGCTTGGGAATTTTATGTTCATAGTATCCAAGTCCAATATTAAAATTATAGGGATCACTCTCTAAGGGGACCTTAATACTTTATTCATTAGACCCACAACCTTTACCTCCATAACCAAATTTAGAAAATATATTAAAACATGGTTCATAACATGATTGCAGTTCTTGGAAAGAAGGAGGATTAGTGTAAAGAGCATAATCCATGCTATAGGTATCACATTTCTTCATAGGGACATAATAATCCTTCTTAGCAGAAATAAAATCACCATTATCCTTAGCTGAAGCATGATCATCCTTCTCAATAGGAGGATAATAATATTTCTTAGTATCTAGGGGAACAATTTATTTTGGAAGATCTAGGTGGATAGGGTTGACTTTATACTTCTTGATATAAGATCTTGTAAAGTTTAAGGATCCCCAATCATCACTAAGAAATGTATTCGATTCAAAAGAATAAGTATAAGGGATAGACTTAGGACTCTCTGCTTCAGGACAATATTCTTTAGGGACATCTGTCTCAAGATTAGTATTTATAATAGGCATTGCTGGAGTAGATGTCATGCATTAGAAGATAATAAAGAGATAATATTTTTAAGAGTAGGAGCAACTGAGGTCTGACCAATAGCTACCATTTCACATAACTATATAGAATTGAGGTTAGCCTTGATTATGATTACTTCTTTATTAGAAAAAAATTTCATAGAACGATGCAAGGTAGAAGTAACTACTCCCAAATCATGAATCCATGGTATTCCCAAGATAATGTTGTATGGTAATGGTCTTGACATAACATATACTAGGGTGGGTACGATAATGGGTTCCAACCTCAAAGGAAAGATTATCATGCCTAAGGCTTCTCAACCAGCATTATCAAATCCATGAATGTATAAAGAAGAAGTATCAAGGGAAGTTGAATAAATTTTAATCTTAAGTAATAAGTCAAAGCTTCATATGTTGAGTGCCAAATTGGTATTAACGAGAGCACACCCTAAAACCAATGTTATTAATATAACAATTATCATTAGAGGATTTTCTTGCTTTCAAGTAATTTTGGAGGTGGGAGTTCATGCAGATGGAATGAAATATTTGATGAATTTGCATGAATATGATCTATCAACACATTAACATCTATCTGAAGCAAATATGGAGTTTTTCAACAAGATCATACTCACTCGATGTATTAGTTGTAGGTTTAGGTGCTTGAGAAAGGATTGGTTGAGAAGGTGGTAGAGAAGTATATTGATTAAGATTTTGCTGGTTCCTTCTAGTGTTATAAGTATGGGATACCTCTTTATAAGAGGGACCCTTAGATTGTATAAATCTTGTGTAAAGGTCTGGCATGCCATTTGTGATAGGAATCCCACAAATAAAATGAATTCTTTTATGAGATGGGCTATCCAAATTCACATAAATGACCAGTCCCTCCCACCCTAACTAGATAACTCCCTCCCTATATCCCTCCCAATCCCTATCTCTCTCTCAAGCCTCTCCCTCCGTCTATCCATTCCACCCCATCTCTCTCTTAGGTCTCTCCCTCCCTCCCTCCCTCCCTCTATCCCTACTATCTCTCTCAGGTCTCTTCCTCACACCCTAACTAGATAACTCCCTCTCTCTCTAGTCTCCCCCTCCCTATATTCCTCCCACCCTACCTAGATAACTCTCTCTCACTCCCTCCATCCATCTGTCCCTCCCTCCCTCTGTCCCTCCCACCCCTTCTCTTTCTCTCTCTCTCAGGTCTCTCCTGCCTTCTATCCCATCCACCCCTCTCTCTCACTCACTCAAGTCTCTCCCTCCCTTTATCCCTCCCAATCTCTCTCTTAGGTATCTCCCTCCCTCTATCCCTCCCACCCTACCTAGATAGCTCTCTCTATCTCAGGTCTCTCCCTCCCTCTCTCCCTCCCTCTCTATTAGGTCTCTCCCTCCCACCATACTTAGATAAATACCTCTCTCTCTCTCTCTCTCTCTCCCTTAGGTCTCTCCCTCACTTTGTCACTTTGTACCTCTCTCTCTCATGTTACTCCATCCCTCCATCCCTCCCACCCCCCTCTCTCTCAGGTCTCTCCCTCCCACCCTAACTAGACAACTCCATCTCTCTTAGATCTCCCCCTCCCTCTATCCTTCCTACCCTACGTGGATAAATCTCTCTCTCTTAGGTCCCTCCCTCCCTCTATACCTTCCACCCCCCCTCTCTCTTAGGTCTCTCCCTTTGTACCTCTCACCCTCTATCCCTCACCCTCTCTCTCTAGTTGCTCCCTCCCTCTACCCCTTCAATCCCCCTCTCTCTCAGGTATCTCCCTCCCACCCTAACTAGATAACTCCCTCACTCTCTCAGGTATCTCTCTCCATCTATCCCTCACACCCCCCTCTCTCTCTCAAGTCACTCCCTCCCTCTATCCCTCCCACACCCCCTCTCTCTCTCTCTCTTAGGCCTCTCCTTCCCTCCCTACCTCCCTCTGTACCTCTCGCTATCCCTTTATCCCTCCCTCTCTCTCTCTTAGGTTACTCCCTCCCTCTATCCCTCCAACCCCTCTCTCTCAAATATATCCCTCCTAACCTAACTATATATCTCCATCTCTCTCCCAAGTCTCTCCCTCTCCCTCTCCCTCTCTCTTCCTCTACCCCTCCCACCCCACCTATATAAATTTCCCTTTGTCCCTCTCTCTACCTCTATCCCTCCCATCCTACCTAGATAACTTTCTCTCTCTCTCTCTCTCTCACACACACACAGGTCTCTCCATCCCACCCTACCTAAATAACTCTCCCTCCATCCCTACATTCCTCCCTCCCTGCATTCCTCCCTTGTCCCTCTCTCTGTCCCTCCCTCCCTCTTCTCTCTCTCACGTCTCTCCATCCCACCCTACTTAGATAACTCCCTCTCTCTCTCTCTTCGGTCTCTCCCTCCCTCTATCCCTCTCACACCGTCTCTCAGGTCCCTCCCTCCCTCTATCCCTCCCACCCCCTCTCTCTCTTAGGTTTCTCCCTCCCAGGAAAGTGTTTATGAATTCATGCATCTTGTCATCATCTTATCCTATTATGTCAACTTGAAAAGGACATTCATTAGGAGCAGATTAAGCATGATTTGGTTCTATTGTATTAGGATCATTGCCAAAAACACAACTTGAAACATAAAACAAAGAGATTGAGGACCTCCATAGCTTACCAATACACATGTTCATTATGCAAGAATGAATTAAAATACAAAGAGATTACAATTTTTTTAAATCTTAAGCAAGATAATTTTTTGATTATGCTATGCAAAAACCTGAAAACGATGTCTTGTAAATGCAATTTTGAATTCACATAATGCACTGAATTTATCAAATGTAGCTTAATATGATCGATTTGAGATAACAAAAATTCTGAAAATTGTAACAACAAAACATAGTACAAAAGCAAAGATTTTAATGCCCAAAAATGTAGGAAAAAGTCCTAATCAGGGACTCATTTTCCCATGGGTGAATGGGTCCTAGTTGAGGGTTTTGAAAAATGAATTTACAGATTTCAGAGTGGATTCCTATGGTTTTCAAATTCTGGACCGAGATAGGTGATTGCATTTTGAATTTTCTGTAAAATTAAGTCTAAATGCAAATGCAAAATGATGCAAAATGACAAACTAGGAGACCTAATTTGATGTGCAATTTTGATTTAATTTTGAAATATAAATGAATGATGATGCAATGTTATGTAAATGCTTGGCAAAATGATTGATTTTTTTGTGTTTTCTAGATTATAAAGAATGCAAAAATGCAATCCTAAAACCCTAAATGAGATGCAAACTAATGCAAATTAGGGAACCCTAAATGAGATTCAATTTGATGCAATGCAATGCAAATGAATGTAAATCTAGATCTAGGGCTGAAGTAGACTCCAAAATCAGAAAGATACAGTGCTTAAAAGTTAGGTTCACCAAAATGAAATGAAAGAAAATAGGTTAGGGCATAAAAATAGGGGTATGCTAAACCTATATTCCCTCTATTTCATTAGGAAATGAGATCTACACAAAGAATTGGCTTACAAACCTTAGGTGAGTCAACTCAAGGTGTGAATTTGAAGCTTTCCTTATGACTGAAGGACAAGGGTTAGGTTCACCAAGCACTTTTGGGGAGAAAAACTTAAAAAAGTAAACTAATCCAATTAGGAAAAATTAAACTTGAAACAACAATATTAAACTCAAAATAAGCAGAACCAGATATAAAATCATAGATATGAGAAGGGTAGAATTGTGTTTACCAGTCACGAAAAGTGAGTTTTCAAAGGCTGGCTGGGACTCATTCGCCCAAGGGAAAATGGGTCCACTTCCAGGGTTTTTCTAAAACTTTTGGGAGCCTTTGATACAAATTTGAATCTTCCAATTTGTCCAAGTGGCACTGTCAAAATGTTGGAAATAAATTTTGTAGATGAGTTTCCGTGAGATGACAACTTTAATGAAAACTTTAACAACTTTGTCAAATTCTTCAAATTTTCTCTTCAAAAAATCTTCAAGATTTCTTCCACCTATATCTGCAAACACAAGATAAGAGGGAATTTTTTTTTTTTTGGTGAATGGGGGTTTGCCTTGGTCAAACCCTGTTTTGGTAATCAAACCTTGAAATGAATAAAAGCGTGAAAGAAGGAATGAAGAATGATAAAACCAATGTTACCACTCAAAAAAACCTTGAATAAACCTTGGAATATAGATCTAGAACTTGCATGAAATGGTTTCAATGGATGTGGATCTTGACACTTGAATCTTTCTTGAAATAGTACCTTGAATACTTAATTTGATCATGAAACCTACATCACAATGTTAGCTCCAAAAACATGCATGATGCAAGAAGACTTTGACATGATAATTGGGTCTTGAATGCTACAATATAACTCTAATAAATATTCTCTTGAATGCCTCCAATTGCTCTTGAAATTCTCCAATAATCTCATAAAATTCTTGGTTGAAACATAGTGAAATAACCTTATATTTATAGATATGTATCCTCAAATTTCTGAAATTAAAATATCACAAGCCAATATTAAATCACATATTTGAAAACATTAAAATACCGCCAAAAACATAATTAAAATTTAGGTCCTAAGGTCTAGGGAGGACCTATTCACCCATGGGAAAATGGGTCCCATGTCCATAAACCTAGGACACACATTGCTCATTGAGAAGTGTTATGTTAAGGCATTAATGAATCTCAAGTTTACTCTTTGAAAAATGTAATTAAATAGGCTTGGTAAATGAATTAAAGGGCCAATTAAGGAAAAATTAAGCTCAATTAATTAAAGGATCCCTAAATAAGTGCGAAAGTGTAAAGAGATACACCTTACACCACTAAATTAGGGCACAATTAAGACCAATTTAACTAGGAGCTTGGCCCAAACAAGTGAGGAAATGTAAAGAGATACATTTTTTGTTAGTACAACTTCATAGACCGCATCCTTCTATGACAATCACTATTTCCATTTTCAGTCTATCTCATTATGAAGTCATGTTGATTTGCTTGTTTTATTCAACATCGAATTATCCTTCTAGCTATTCTTTATTTTTATTTATCATCACTATATTTTACCTTAGATATAATACTTATGCTTCCACTCGATCCTTGTGTAGAATGTTCATACAAATGGCCTATCAAGGGATTTACAAATATTTGAAATAATGGTCAAATAATGGCTTACACTGGTATAGAAACATTTAAGTCGGAATCATTCTTTATGTTTACTCTATGTCCAATTCTTAGTGAGATTCAAGACGTGCTCTATAATGATCCTTTGGATATGTCTGATAAAATAATCTATATATGAGACAACACAAAGCCATTGGAAGAGCGATATAAGTATAAGGTGCCTTTGCCAATGATGCATCATTCTCCCTATTTGTTTCTATCTCAACAGATTTACTAGAAACTTTAAGGAGCAATTTTGTAGCTATAAATAATTCCAACTATTGGTGGCATGCATGATGCTAATACTGATTCAAAAGATTGATCAAATTCATAGATACTTGTTCTAGACTTCTAATGTGAAAAATAAATGAAAGAAACAAATTAGAATAGATTTTGAGTGCATAAACTTATAGGTCCATCTATTTAATTTATAAACTAATTCTCAATAAATATTACAAATGCTATAGCTCTCAATTAGCTGACATATTTATTATGGAATATTGAAATAAGGTGGCTTGGATGGCTGCAAGCGGCGTAAGATAGTTGGTGTGAGAAAAAGTGCTTGATCATTAATTTATCTATTCTAACGTTCCCCCATAAATTAATTATACTAATTACCTTTAAATATCCCCCCATAATTTAGAAAAGATGGATCCCAACCTAAAGCCATGTTAGGTACCCATTTACAATCACTTATTCACTAATAATATGCTAGAAATTCATAATAATCCCCCTAATGAAAATCATAAATTATTCATTTGACTTCTCACACGCCTAAAATAATTCTAAGATATACAAACTTAGTTTCACATGAAGCCTTGGTAAATATATTAGCTATCCGATCCTCTGTCTTGCAATACAAAATATGAATCACATGTTGGATGAGATGCCTAATATAATGGTGATGGAATTCTATATGTTTTTCTCGAGCATGAAGCATAGGATTCTTAGACAACATAATAACACTCTGATTGTCACAATGAAGTAAAGAAGGCCCCATTTGATGTTGTTTGAGTACTGAAAGAATAACCTGCAACCAAGTTATTTCTTTAGTTTCCTCATTTGTTGTAGTATATTTAGTCTCTATAATACCCAAGTAGAGAACATAACCTATAGTCTATTTTCAATCATCTGCACAATCTACCCAATCTGAATCAGAATACCCAACAAGCTATAGATCTCCATGAGAAGAGTAATAAATACCCATATTCAGAGTCCCTTGTACATATCTCAATATTATTTTTTCTTCTGGATCCATTGTGGAACCTTAGGAGAACTAAAAATTCATGAAACCACACCTTCTACAAAAGAAATATTTGGTCGAGCGTGAGTCAGTAAACTATATAGGAGTGGATTTGCACCCCTCACGCAAATTCCCATTTTACACATCCTCACCTTAGTTTGAGAGAGGTAAATTCCATCATCTTTCTGCCATACTTGGATACCAATAAAGTAGTGTAGAAAACCAAGATCTTCCATCTCAAATGTATCTTGTAATTTTATCTTTACGTCACTAATTTGGTTCATGCTATGTCTTGTGATAATAAGATCATCAACATAGAGTACAATAATTATTATGCCACCATCATCCAATTCCTTTGCATACAAGTTTGGATCATGAGGACTATTGTGAAATCCTTGAGTTTTGAAATATTCATCAATCTTAGCATATCAAGCCCTTGGAGCTTGTTTCAAGCCATAAAGAGACTTCCTTAACTTGCAAAATATGTGTTTATGTCCTAAAATTTAAAATCCCTATGGTTGAGTCATATAGATTTCTTCATGAATTTCACCATTCGAAAATATATTCTTAACATCCATTTGGTGTAAAGGCCACTTGAAATGTGTTGCCAATGCTATAATAGTCTTGACAGTACTAATCTTCTCTATTGGAGCAAAAACAATTGTGTAGTCAATTCCCTCTTTCTGTGAATACCCTTTGGCCACTAGTCTTGCCTTGTGTTTTTAAATGCTCCCATCTGACTATAACTTAGTCTTATACACCCATTTATTGTTGACCACATTCTTTCCCTTGGGGAAGTCCATCAATTCCCATGTTTCATTCTTTATCAAAGAGTCATGTTCATTCTACATAGCTTGTTCCCACTCATGTTTTCCCTTAGCCCCATCATATGTTTGAGGATCATTGGTCTTCATTATGGTGGTCATTAAAGCATAATTAATTTGTTGAGTCTTTCGATAAATTTGTTGAAGACTCTCGGTCTTTGAAGGACTACATTCTTCAACTGCACTAGAAGTTGCCTTATAAATTTCATTGGTTTCAAAGGACTTAGAGGATTCACCATTAAATCTATGTCCACTTTTGGAATAGGAGAGGATTGTTTCATATCCTCAAACCCTTCAATAAACTTGACATCCCTTCTTGTGAACTCATCCTCTACACTAGGATCATATAACCTATATCATTTCCTTTGATCATCATAGCCTACAAAGATGCACCTAACACTCTTCTTATAAAATTTATTTTCTCTAATCTCATTTGGTAAGTGAGAAAATTCTTCATGTCCAGATACTCTAAAATACTTAACACTTCGTTTCTTTCCACTCCATTCTTCTTCAAGAGTGATTTTTTGCAAGCATGTTGTAGGAGATCTATTAAAGATATGAGATGTAGTATTGACAACCTTAGCCCAAAGAAACAAATGAAGACCCTTGGATTGTAGCATGCACCATGCCATTTTCACTAAGGTCCTATTTTTCCTTTCAAAAAAACTATTTTTCTAAGGAGTATATCTATTAGTCATTTCTCTCTTGATCCCATAATATTCACAAAAGGATTTGAACCCGTCATTGACATATTCTCCACCATTATCTATTCTTATTCTCTTGATCTTATTCCCACTTTTATTTTCCACAAATTCTTTGAACATTTCAAATTTTCTAAATGCTTCATCTTTTTTCTTAAGGAAGTAGACCCAAAGTTTCTTTGAAAAATCATTAATGAATGTTAAGATGTACCTAGCTCCTCCCTTTGATGGGGGATTCATACACCCACAAAAATCACTATGGATAAGTTCGAGAGATTTACTTGCCATCCATGTAGACCTTTCAAACTTGTCTCTATGTTGTTTTCTAATTATGCATCTTGTACACACTTGGTGTTTACCCTCATCAAAGGTAGTCAATCAACCATACTCATCTTTGAAAGCATATCCAAACTTTTATTGTTTAAGTGACCGAATCTTTGATGCCAAAACTCACTTGTGGAGGAACTTGTAGTAATGCAAGATTTCTTATCACCACATGCTAAAAAATTGTAGATGCCATCACTCTCAACTCCTATAGCCATAATTTTGAATCCATCATTAATGTTCTTGATTAGAAACTTATCTGAATAAAGCTCCACCTTATAACCATGTTGAGTTATTTGATTCATCGAGAGAAGATTTTTTGTTAACTTAGGTACAAGATTCACATTTGTTACTTCCAACTTCTTACCATCATGTCCTTTCATTGAAATGGAACCTATTCCTTCAATTGCATTTGAACTATCATCCCCAAGAAACATCCTTGCACCTTTTGTTTCTTCTAAAGAATTAAAGAAGTTTTCATTGTAATTCATATGTTGGCTAGCTCTTGAATCAATATACCATGTACTATTTGAATTTCCTTGAGTAGCCAAAGAGGCTATCATTATATTATGATCACCCTCTTCTTGAGAAAAAAATGTTTGCCTTCTTTGATACAATTTTCTTTGATCTCCTGCATGTGGTTTCCTAGGACATTGATCACTTTTATGCCCTTCTTCTCCACAATTATAACATATGATAGCTTTTTCTCTTTTGGAATGATCTTTGTTATTTCTCCATTCATTTTGTGCCTTTTGAAAAACATGCCTCTGTTGATTATCCCTTGGTTGATTCCATCGCCTTTGATTATTTATGTGTTGATTCCCTTGATTTTGATTTTGATATGATTTATTTTGATTGAATTTATTATATTTTCCACTAGCCATAAATGCTTGAGAAATCTTTCTAGACTCACCTATGAACTTTTAAAGTATATTTTGTTCATTAAAAAAAGTTCCATACACCTCTTCTGGTGTGATATCCTTAAATTTTCTAGTTAGCTCTAATGTGCAGATGAAGTTATGGTACTCATCTGGAAGACTTTCAATTAAAAAATCTATAATTTTAGAATCTCCATATTCAACCTTCATCATTGCAAGTTTATTTCTTAAATTTTTCAATTTTACAATATGATCATTTATGCTATCCCCTCCCTTCATTTTCAAATGAGTTAATTGCCTTTTGATGTCCATCACTTTTATTTTTCTAGTTATTTCATACATTGTTTGCAAAGTTTCATATTTTCTTTGTTGTTTTTAGATCTTGAACATGCGACCTTATCCTTGGACTAATTTTCCATAAAATAGTAGCCCATGCTTTCATATCCATTTAATTCTATTTTTCATGCTTACTTTGATCTGTAGGGTTGTCTTCTATTGCTAACTCCAATAAACCTTTCATTTGTAGAATCAATTCCATCGCACATTTCCAACTTGCAAAGTTAGAACCATCTAATTTTGCACTAACCACAATATTAGAGATTTCTTATGAACTCATGACAAGAACATAATAAATCCCAAGCACACAAACACAACAACTTAAAGAATAAAGCCCCTACCAACACACACAATGAAATTTTTGTATTATCATGCCTTAATGTTGGCCTTTTTATGAACCAAATAAACAAGGAATTTTGAAAATTCGTGACTTACAAATATGAAGAAGAGTTTTATCAATCTCTTCACTTCAACAAGAATTGTCAAAAATTACAATATGACAATTTCGCCTTCCGCTTCATAAATTTATAAGCACTTCACATTTTGAACAAACACCTTTTATGAGAAGTATCGCTCCAACCACAAAAAGAGAGATGAGATGGATGATTCCAGTGACAAATGAATACCAAACCCTTCAAATGGATTTTGATAGCTCACTCAAACTAACATTGCTCCTTATAGGGAACAATTTTGGAAAATATAGAATTATTGGTAGCAACTGCATATACTATATCCTTTTAAGTGACATATGTGGGGTGCAATGTCCTCGAAAAAAAAGTCTTGTTTCACACAACTGCTCAAAAACCTACCAAACACTCTCTATATATCGAGAATCAAGAGTCTTATAATCATTCTGAAAATGGATTCATCGCTCGAATCTAGTAACAATTTTCTCCCATTCCTTACTATATCTCATAACAATATTTCAATATTGTTCAAACATGGTCTCCTTCACTGCAGTCATGTTACTTTCAGTGTTATCTATTGATTTTAATATAGATTTCTGTTTATCTTGAATGTGGTAATATGCATTAAAATAATATTCGATGAGAACCTTCTTCAAACATAATATTTGTTACATTTCTAGCTTGCATACTCCTCACCAAGTTTGAATAAGGAACTGTCTCAAATATTTCCGCAAAGGAAGCCATTAAAGCTCTTATAGTAGCATGCGGTGAGCATTTCATCCTTCATGGTTGTTTCTTATACCTTAATATCATCATTAAAGTAGTATTGCAGAGACACTGCTGGCAAAATCAGTTTCTGATAATAATCACTTCAGAGAAACACCACTTCTATGATTTGCTACACTCCATTCTGAGAGTTTACTTCCAATAGAAAGCAAAGAATGATCAAATTTTGTTTAAACTTGAGATATACCACTTACTGTATGGTCCCATGGGGGGTTTGGGCTTCTATTTTCGTGGAGGAGGAGGTTCCATGGGAAAAATAAAATTGTGCTACAGGATTAATCAAAATCTTTTTCAGAAAAATAGGAGCCCCTATCTTTCAGCTGGTGAAAATGGGGTGGGACTAGAAATTGCCCCTACAGCTTAGGAGTTTTCTATGTCACTTGTCGCACATCTAAAAAAACAAGATTCCTGCCAGAAAAAAAAAGAGAAAAAATGACATTTTCGCTTTATTTTTTGGCGGCATTTTTCATTTCATACTCTGCACAGTAAAAAACAGAGCAGCAACGACCCTGCACAGCCAAAAAACAAAGGATTGACGACCTGCACAGCCCAGCAAAGAGCACCAACAGACAGAGGTGCATTTGTATTTTCAATTTTAAATTTTATTTTATCAAATGTTAAGATTTATCGTTGTATTTGTTTAAGTTTTTCTGTATAAATACTGATGTCATATGAATTATTTCTTCTGGATATCTCCTCCACTACTTTTACAGTGGAATCGTCTTCATAGAGTTCTAATGGCTTGGGCATTGTTATTTTATTTTTTTCACGTCTGCACATTAGAGCACTCGGATCACTAATTTCAGAATTTATATTTTTAAGAAGAATTGCAACTAAATCTACGAGACCACGAACTTTAAAATTTTCCTAAAAAATTAAACAGAATCCGCTGAGACTTTTAAGGAAACCCCCTCCATGGGACCTTGCCCTTAAGGGATGAGGAAACCCAACTATTTGGACAAGCTATACAATGATGATGATGAATTTTGAACTGCAGCCATTAGGATAACTTCTTCCAGCTCATTGTGAATATACATAAGGTATACTTTTTAAATAAGGGAAACACTGTGTTTCCCTTTTTCATGTTGTTATTTTCATAATACGGGGGAGATAATGGTAGTAGTATGTTGCACACCAGCTTCTCCTCCACTACCATCTTCTATTTCCTTGACAAAGGTCTCATCAATGCAACTATCTGATTTATCACTCATAGTTTGTGGACCACCACTGCTTATACCCAAACTTGTGCCACATGATCTTGACCCACTTCTGCTATTTAATGATGTAGAAACCTGGTTCTATGATGATGATTGTCTAGGAGTTGGGTTATTAGAAGATTGAGATTCAAGTTCGAGTAGACAATCTCAAACCTTAAGATAAAGAGTCTGAAATTCAAACCTGAGAATCCATCAAAGAATCATTCTTATCTTTAGATCACAAACTCAAACCTGAGAATCCATCAAAGAATCATTCTTATCTTTAGATCACAAAAACTACTCCAAGAGAGGAAAAGAAAAGCAACAAATTTTGAAATGACCATTGTTGTCCCATTTTATCAAGAACGAATTGCTGAAGATGACAATATGTGATGGCGAAATTTTAAAATTTTCATGATTAAAATTGAGGGTAACAATAGGGAAATAATATTAACATGTAGCTGAGCCTATCCCTTTTGTGTTATTTTTATATTTCATCAAAATTTATTTTAACATTTTCAATCTGGTTTAGATTGAAGATTTCTCTTATCAATTTCTTTTTCATCACTAATAATGGATCACAATCATGGATGAGGAGTATCAACTGGAAACTGGTTCGTGGATTTACACACTGCAATCAAAAGTAGCCACTTGTCCTGATCCACTCTAGCCTACTGAGGATATTCTACACCAATAAGAAGATGCCAATTGTCAATTAGACATAAGCAGTTAGTAAGGAACACTAATTGTCAAGGAAATCATTGGCGACATGTGTCACCATAACATGGGAGCACAAAATTATACGTCAATGCTCAATAGAAACAATTCAGCAGGTGGGGGCCACCAAAATATTGAATGCATAAGATATTAGTGGTATGCACATTATTTATTAGGGAAAAAGTGCATGATGGGTAATCTGAATGAGAAGCTAGTGAAATGACAATGTAAGAGATGTGATTTAGAACAACTTAAGGTATTGCCACTGACTTGACCAGTAATCAATGAATTAGAATCTCAAAGCACACAAGCCTAAAGTGGGGGCCAATGGTTTTATCGTGTTTGATAAAATATACATGTCATGAACACTAAAACCTTATAAATTTTTACTAGGTCTAACACTATGCTTATAATACAATTAAGCATGAACTGTGTAATGTATGCACCATCATGGTAAGAAACTCATTAAACACTCACTAGGATAAAATTGGATGCAAAAAGGTGGAGAATATTGAGGAGGTGTTCCATATATTTCTTTTTCTCCTCTCTCATCACCATATCTTATCTCCCCTTCAGGATATGTTTGAAGTTAGGGCGAAAAATCAATTCCAAGATAGTATCAATGTAAATTAATCTACATGAGGGTTTTAAGATTGATCTTATTTAATTATATTTAGTATATTTTTATAGTTGTATCAATATTGGTCTTCAATTATCTATTTTTCTATCTTTTTTCTTTTAATGGCTATTGTGCTAAAACATGTTCTATTGGCTACTGCATAGTCATTTTTTAAAATCTTATTGACTACTTACAAAGCCACTTCTTGTTTCTACTTGACTTCCTACAGTGCCAATTTTTGTAGCTATCTAGCTTCCATCTTAGCCACTTACTTGTATTGTCACTTTCTATATATCAATCTATTATAGGTGCTTGCACCTTTTTAACACTAAAGAAATTAGTATATGATCATCAATACATCTAATATAAACATGATGATCATTTTCACTTCTTACAAAACCAAAATTAAAAATAAAATGAATCAAAATTTGACACCACATCCTAGGAAATTTGTTTAAACCATAAAGAGATTATTTTAACTAGCAAACCAAGTGCTTTTTCCATCTTACCTCGAAAAATCTAGGTTGTTGCATATAAATTTCCTCTTCAAAGTATCCATGTAAAAATGTACCTTTAACATGCATTTTCTCAATTTCAAAATTATTAGTAGTAGCTATGGATAAAATAAATCTAATTGCAAGGATAATTTAGCAACAAGAGAGCTCACCAAAATTAACCCTCTCTTTGGAAGTATCCTTTGATGACTAGTATGGACTTGTATTTCTCCAATGTATAATTTTCTCAAAACTTCTTGTAGATCAATTACATTTATTGAAGGAAAATAAATAAGATTCTAGGTATCACAATAGTCTAAGGCCATAATATCCTCTAACATGACTTGTTTCTAAGACTTTCTATCATTTACAAGGATAGGTTTCCTATAGGATCTAGGTTTAGTGTCAACACTTAATAAATAAAATAAATAATAGAAATCTAGTGAACTATACTTGTCAGCTGTATTTCATTGTCTCAAGGATCTCCTAAGAATAAGAGTATGAGAATCTTCTTGTTCTTTAGATTGCTTAAATTCTTCTTGCTTATCTTCCCTAATTTCTTTAGTTTTCTCAATCTTAGGTTCACGAATTAGTAGGTATGCGAGGATTAATGTTAGATATATATGGCTATCCCAATATCAATATCTGAGGAGGCTTCTCTTGTTGCCAACTAGAATAGCTGCCACCCACAATAGGCAATGCCATTTAGTTTTCATTTTATCCACCATTCACTTCAAAGGCCTCAAACCAAATATGTAGATTCTTGGGTGGGAAACGAGAATTATAGTTGGGCGGGGGGAATTATAGGGCCTCTACGAGCCTCCCTCCCACCAAAGATACTATTCTAGGATGGGTGGGGATTATATTGCCTAAGCAAACCAATTTCAGAACAAAGGGGTGGGTGGGGGGATATATACAAGCGCTTGACATATATGCGGAATCTAGGATTTGGAAAAGAAATGCACTCGTGATATTACAAACATATTAACAACCCTCGTCATCCTTAAATTTATCTATTTATTCTTCTCAAAGTGAATCTTCTAGAGCTTAGTCTCAAAGTGAACTCTCTGTTCCACATATTTATGTGTTGGATATTTAGGGTAAGAAATAACTATAATTTCCTTGAATATCATATCTCTAGAGTAAATCATTTTCTTGATTAGTGGATTCCAAATCTTATAACCTTTAACATTCTCACCATATCTAATGAAAATACACATTTTAGATTTTGGATCCAACTTAGATCACTTTGATTTAGGTCCATGAACATAAGATTGAAAACCAAAAAATATATTTAATGTCAAACAACATGTTTCTCACCTATCTACACTTCATAAGGTGTCAAATCAAGAGCCTTACAAGGAGATTTTTTGATCAAGTAACAAGTGGTACTCATAGATTTTACCCAAAAATATCTATCTAATTGTGAACCATTTAACACACTTCTAACTCTTTTCATAATTTCTAGTTCATCCTTTCTACCACCCTATTTTGTGAGGAGTGTATGTGTTGAAAAAAAAGGTGAAGGAAAGCTACAATATGAGCTTATGTAAGTGAATTCGGGTCTAAAAATCAGATTACCAAATCAGATTTAAACATGTGATTGCAAAATAAATCACACTATAAAAAATCAACAAAAAGAATGTGACACCAAATTTACGTGGAGAAATCCTTTTGGGAAAAAACTCCACACAAGAAAAGAAAGCAAGTATATTATTAATCTTCGAATGAGAGTACACAATAATACACTTCACTACCAATCTTTGATTAACCTGGAAGCACCCTATTACCTGTAAGAACTCAACATGAAAATACCATCTCATGGCTCCAATTTATAGAAATTGTGGGAGGTAAACCACAAATGGTAAACCAAAACAAGAGGTACAAAACCACTTGCAAAAACCCACACCCTAATTTATGGACAACCAAAAGACATAATAAAATATTAAATGGAATTAAAAGACTCCCACATGAGCACCTAACCCATATCTTATCCAACTCTTGACTTTCTAAATGCTCCAATGACCTTTCCTCTCCCCAATGGAACACCAACACACACCTTTTCTTCTCCAATATTGGGAACCCCATCCAAGACCTCCCACCTTCTATTATGGATGCCTATGAAATATTCCTTATCCATTTTTTATGTGTAAAATCCACTGAAATTAAATCTTCTCTTTAAAACATAATTACAACATACCAACAGTTTAATAGTTTCCTCACATGTCCCCTAAAACACATTCTAAGGAATGTGGAGACACATAAATAACATAGGATTACAAGGTTAATGTCACCTTATACTAAAATTCTCCTAATTGAAATTATACATTGTAATTACATCTAAGAGATACAAATAATAAAATCAAGTACATTGATCAAGGCCCATGGCCTTTCTGCACCAAGAGAACTTAACCGTGGTCACTAAATTCGTAAGAGAATCTACAAAATTATCCAAAGTGTTAGACTTTCCAATCAAGAGCTTACCATTCTCAACTATTTCTTACACAAAGTGATATTGAACATCAACATGCTTAGTGCGAGTATGATATATAGGATTTTTGGTAAAAAGAAGAAGCACTCTAGCTATCACATCTAGTCCTCACTATCCTTCAATCAAAACTAATGTTATTACCAAGCCTCTATAATGATATTTCCTCTTTAGAGGCAAGTGTAGCAGCCATATACTCTACTTTAGTGGTGGACAATGCAACTACATGCTACCTCTTACTCATCCAATTCACTGCAACTCCAAACAAAGGAAATACATGGCCACTAGTTGACCTTCAACTATCCAAGTCACCTACCCAAATTGCATCAACAAATACCTATATGTCTAATGACTTGACCACATCATCAATACCATGATAAACCAAACAGTCATCAAAATCACATCACAAATATCTAAACATCCTCTTAACAAACAATTATCTCTATTAGGGTTAGACAAAAACCTTCTTAGAACTCCCATTGCTTGGGCTATATTTGGTCTAGTGCAAACTATTGCATACATAAAACTACCAATGACACTAGCATAAGGAACCATAGACATATCCTCACAATATTTAACATAATTAGGACATTTCTAAGCTCAATTTAGTAGCAACCAAAAATGGAATACTAACTTGCTTACTGTCGTACATATTAAATCTCTGCAAAAATGTATCAACATACTTACTCTCACTTAACCAAAGATTTTTGAGAACCCAATCTCTATTGATATCCATCCCAAAAATATATTTTGCAGCCCTGAAGTCCTTCATATCAAATGTGCCAAAAAGTTATGTCTTGAGATCACTAATCATCACCTTGATATTACCAATAAACAACATATCATCAACATACAAGGCAATAATAACCTTAATGTAAACACAATGATCCTCCTCACTCCAAAGAAAACCCAACTTCAATGCAAAAACATCAAACTTCTAGTACCACATCCTAAGTGACTATTTCAAACCATACAAATATCTCTTCAACCTGCAAACCAAATGTTCTTTTCCTTTCACAATAAAACCATCAGGCTATCACATATAAATTTCCTCCTCAAGATCCCCATGCAAGAAAGAAATATTAGCGTCCATTTTCTCTATCTCAAAATCACAAGCAATAGCAATAGATATTAAGAATCTAATAGAGTTCAATTTAGCAACAAGAAAGAAAATTTCACCAAAATCAACTCCTTCTCTTTGGAATTATCCCTTAACCACTAATCCGGCCTTATATCACTCTAACTAAACATCTACTCCAATTATTTTTTAAATACCCACTTGCAACCAATGGAATCACTTCCTTTGAGAAAACTAACAAGATCGTAGATGTCACAACTATCCAAAGCCATCATCTCCTCTTGCATGGCTTGCAACCAAGACTCACTTTCCTTTGAATAGAGATCCTCCCTTAAATATCTAGGTTCATCGTCTATCTCAACAAATCAAATACGCAATGATAATCTAATGGGCTATACCCGTCTACTAGATTCCATCATCTTATGGACCTCCTGAAGGTAGCATTGAGATCTAACTTTTCTTCTTCTTCTTTTATGTGCTCATCCTACACATCCTATGAACCATCTGAACCCTCTTCTTCTTCTCCATCCTCAGATCCATCTAATTGTTCTTTCACATGTGCACCATCCTACTTCTAAATATTTATCTAGAAGTGCACAGTATTTGTGTTATGTTTCTCTTTTGGTTTTTATTCTCTTGAGTAAGCTCTAAGCTCCCTAAAAATCACATCTCTAGAAAATATTATTTTATGGGTTAGAGGATTCCAAAGCTTATAACCTTTTACATTCTTACTGACCAATGAAGGTGCATTTTTGAGCTTTTGGGTTCAATTTAGTTTGATTCTCTTGAGGAACATGAATAAAAGCCTCACAACCAAAGACCTTTAAGTGTGAAACAAAAGGATTTATACCTATCCACACTTCATAAGGATTTTTATCAACAAGAGTTGAATAAGGAGATCTATTAATCAAATAACAAGAAGTAACAATTGCTTCTACCCAAAATCATCTATCAAGCTTACAACCAATCAACAGGCTCCTATCTCTTTTGATCAAGGTTTAGTTCATTATTTCTACTACCACATTTTTTTCGGGAGTATAAGGCATTGTCTTCTGGTGAACAATACCTGCATTCTTAAAAAACTCATCAAATTCCATGGAACAATATTCACCCCCATTGTTAGATCTCAACACTTTTATGTTATAATTTGATTGCTTCTCAAATAAGGCCTTAAATTCCTTAAACTTAGTGAAAAATTCAGATTTAGAATGTATAAAATAAATCCATGTATATCTTGAGACATCATCAATGAAAGAGATATAATACCAAGATTTACCCAAAGAGTCAACATCCACAAGTCCACATACATCCAAATGAATGATCTCTAATAATCTCTTTTCGTTAATAGTTCTTTTAGGAAATGAAGATCCATTCTATTTACTATTGAACACACTCCGATATGGAGAGGTGGGGGTGAATCAGTATCTTCAAAAACTTAAACCCTTTAGCACAATACAAATTCAGACTTTTAATAGGATCAACAACCCTTAACCAGATTAACAACACTTAATCAACTTAGTAGTGAAAAAAAAGAAATGAACACACATTCACAAGATAACACTAGATATATTCACAAGATTTACTCAATGTGGTTCTCAACAAGATAAGGCAGGACCTAAACACAACTTAACACAACTTCAAATGCTAGCATAGACCCCTATAATATAGCACAAGAAAGAGAACAAGCCCTACCGACCAGATATCCACAAATTACCCAAAAAACCAACTCAAAATAATATGTGACACTAAAGAGATCAATCATTAATATGTGAACCAAATCTGCAGTGGATCTTGTCACACTCTGCTCATGCATTCATACATCTTCACACACTTCCATCCTATCCTTCACATCTTTGATCTTCTATAGATATCATTTGCACATTTGCAAAATACAAATTCAATCGACCATAAACAAGAGATTATGAAACTTGCAACATGTTGGCCTACATCTTCATTCGTGGTATATAAAAATGATAAAAAAATATTTAAATTTTACATATATGATTCAACATGACTCGTACAACATCTAAAAAACGCTTCTTAGACTCCACTCAATTTTGAATTAGTGGCACACATTACCAACATACCCTATTCAGCCTCAACAACAACATAACTTCACAAACTGACTTGACACAACTATGAGGTACTGGAAACAAGAAGGATCTAAATGCGCTTCATACATTAGACACTATGAGACATGAGTTTCCACACAAATGCATAACAATGATCTACACAATCTTCTGCTGGGTAAGTGCATGGATCTGTGACACAATTTTGGTGCCAAATTGCAAAAAAAAACCCGTAATAGGTCAATTACGCTCACCAAATTTGGCACTTTCCAAATAGGCTTGGTAATACCGAGCCTATTTTGCAAGTGCCAAATTTGACGCTTGCCAAATGGCTTGAATTTTGCAATGAATGAACTTGTGAACTCTTTCTTTTTGTAATGACCTTTGGAATGCATTTTTCTAAACTCTTTCATTTTCCCTTTCTCTGCCAAGGAAACTATATACATGAAATAAACATTTAAGTATAAGTTGACATTTATATATGGAAATTTACTTTCTTATACTTTAAGTCATATATCATGTATATAGTTTCAGGATGTTTGAGAGTGGTTTTAGATCTCTAGGAGTTATAATGCAAATTCTAATTTTTGGAAGATCTTAAAAATTTCAGACTTAGTCAAATTTTAGTAATCAGGAGGTCAAATTTTAGTAGTCAACAAGTTGTATCATCTTTCTCTCTCACTCTCTCCTTCTCTCTACTCTCTATCTCTCCACTCCCTCTCTCTCCCTTCCTCCCTCTCTCCCCTCTCTCTCACACACACACCCCTCTATCTCCTCCCTACATCTGCCTCCCTCACTGCCCTCTCTACTTCTCTCTATCTCTTCTCTCTCTACATCTCCTTCCCTCTCTAATTATCTTTATCTCTCCTCTATCTCTATCTTTGTCTCTATCTCTGTCTCTCTTTACCTACCTCTCCCTCCATCACTTTGTATATCACTTATGTCTCCCTCCCTACCTCTTTCCCTCTCTAATCTCTATCTCTCCTCTCCCTCCCTCTACCTACATCTCTCTCTCACTCTCTATCCCTCTCTTCCCCCTCTTTCTCTCTAACTCTCTCCTCTCTATGTTACAATTCTCTCCCCCCCTCTGACTCTCTCCTCTCTATCTCACCACTCTCTCTATGTCTCTCTCTCTCACACAAAAACCTCTATCTCCCTTGCTAACAATCCCTCCCTCCTTCCCTCTCTACTTCTCTCTATCTCTCCTCTCCCTCCCTCTCTCAACCTCACAATCTCTCTCACTATTGTCCCTCCCTCCCTCCCCCCTCTTTCTCTCTCAATTGCTCCTTTTCTCTATCTCACCATTCTCTCTCTCTCTCTCACACACACACACACACCCCTATATCCCTCCCTACCTCTCCCTCACTCCCTCCCCTCTCTACTCTCTATCTCTCCTCTCTCTTTCCCTCTCTATACCTACATCTCCCTCCATCACTCTCTCTCTCCATCCCTCTCTATCTCACCTATGTCTCCTTCCCTACCTCTTTCCATATCTACTCTTTATCTCTCCTCTCCCTTCCTCTCCCTACCTCTCTCTCTATCTCTCCATCCCTCCCTTTCTCTCTCACTCTCTCCTCTCTATCTCACCATTATCTCTATCCCTGCCTCTCATCCGCTCCTCTCTAAATCACTATTTTCTCTCTCTCCCACTTTCCATCCTTCCCTCTCACTTCCTTCTCTCTAAATCACCATTCTCTCTATCCCACTTTCCCTCCTTCCCTCTCTATGTCTCACTTATCCCTTTCTACCTCTCCCTCCCTCCAACTTCCCTCTCTCTCTATTTCTCATTCTCTCCTTACCTCTCTACTCTCTATCTCACTACTCTCTCCATCTCACTCTCCCTCCTTCCCTCTCTCCCTCCCTCTCTCCTCCCCTATCTACCTACCTCTCCCTCCACTACCTACCACTCTCTCTACCTCTCTCTCCCTCCCCCTTCTTTCTCTCTTACTATCTCCTTCCCTCTCTACTCTCTATCTCCCCCTTCCCTCTCTACTCTCTTTTCTCTCTCCCCCTTCCTCTCCCCCCTCATTTCTCTCCTCTCAATCTCTCTCCCTCTCACACACACTCACCTCTATCTACTACTTTCATCTCCCTCCATCCCTCCACTCTCTACATATCCTTCCCTCTCTATTTATATTTATCTCCCCTCTCCCTCCATCACTCTATATCTCAACTATGTCTCCTCCCTAGCTCTTTCCCTCTGTACTCTTTATCTCTCCTCTCCCTCCCTCTACCTCTCTCTCTCTACCCCTTATCTCTCTCTCTCACATACACACACACACACCTCTATCTCCTCCCTACCCATCCCTCCCTCCCCTCTCTACTTCTCTATATCTCTCCTCTCTCAATGTCTCCTTCCCTCTCGACCTATATTTATCTCTCCTATCCCTTTGTTTACCTACCTCTCCCTCCATCACTTTGTATCTCACCTATGTTTCCCTACCTACCTAGGGTTGAGGGATTAAGGGTTGATAATTGAGGGTTGAGGGTTTAATGTATAGGATAGAGGGTAGAGGGTAGAGGGTTTAAGGGTTGAGGGTTGAGAGTTGAGAGTTGAGGGTTTAAGGTTGAGAGTAGATGGTAGAGGGTATAGGGTTGAGGGTCCAATTTATAGGGTAGAGGGTATACTAGTTGAGGGATTAGGGTGTAAGGGTAGAGGGTAGAGGGTAGAGGGTAGAGGGTTTAAGGGTTGAGGTATTAAGGGTCAAGGGATTAAGGTAGAGAGTTGAATTGGGTTTAAGGGTTTAAGGGTAGAGGGTATAGGGTTGAGGGTAGAGGATAGAGGGTAGAGGGTATTGGGTTGAGGGTAGAGGGTAGAGGGTATAGGGTTTAAGGGTTAAGGGTTGAGGATTGAGTGTTTAAGGGTTTAAGGGTTGAGGGTATATGGTTGAGAGGGAGGGAAGGATGGAGGGAAAGATGGAGGGAGAAGTGAGATAGAGAGAAGGAGAGAAGAGGAGGCAAGGACAAATATATGTGAGGGTTGAGGATCCAATGTATAGGGTAGAGAGGGAGGGAAGGATGGAGGGAGAGATGGAGGGAGAAGTGAGATAGAGAGAAGGAGATAAGAGGAGAGATGGAAAAAGATATATGAGGGTTGAGGATCTAATGTATAAGATAAAGGGTTGAGAATTGAGGGTATAGGGTTTATGGTTTAAGGTATTGGGTTGAGGGTATAGGGTAGAGGGTAGAGGGTAGAGGGTAGAAGGTTTAAGGGTTTAGGGTTTAATGGTTTAGAGTTAAGGATTTACGGTTGAGGGTATAGGGTTTAGGGTATAGGTTTAAGGGTATATGGTTGAAGGATTAGGGTTGAGGGTCTAATGTATAGGGTAGAGGGTATAAGAGTTGAGGGTTTAGGGTTTAAGGGTTGAGGATTGGGGGATTAAGGGTCGAGGGTTGAGAATTGAGGGTTAAGGGTTTAATGTATAGGGTAGAGGGTAGAGGGTAGAGGGTAGAGGGTTTAAGGGTTGAGGGTTGGGAGTTTAACATTGAGGATAGAGGGTTGAGGGTATATGGTTTATGGATTAGGGTTGAGGGTCCAACATATAGGGTAGAGGGTATAGGGGTTAAGGGTTAAGGGTTGAAGTTAGAGGGTTTGAGGGTTGATGTTTTAAGGGTTGAGGGATTAGGGTAGAGATTTAAATTGGGTTTAAGGGTTTAAGGGTAGAGGGTAGAGGGTATTGGGTAGAGGGTAGAGGGTAGAGGGTAGAGGGTAGAGGGTAGAGGGTGGAGGGTTTAAAGGCTGAGGATTAGGCTGAGGCAGAGGGTAGAGGGTAGAGGGTAGAGGGTAGAGGGTTTAGGGTATAGGGTTGAGTGTTTAAGGGTTTAAGGGTTGAGGGTATAGGATTGATGGATTAGGGAAGAGAGGGAGGGATGGATGCAAGGAGAGATGGAGGGAGAAGTGGGATAGAGAGAAGGGGAGAAGAGGAGGGAGGGACAAAGATAGATGAGGATTGAGGATCCAATGTATAAGGTAGAGGGTTGAGAATTGAGGGTATAAGGTTAAGGACCTATAGGGTTGATGGTTTAGGGTATTGGGTTGAGGGTATTGGGTTGAGGGATTAGGGTTGAGGGTAGAGGGTATTGGGTTGAGGGTAGAGGGTAGAAGGTTTAAGGGTTTATGGTTGAGGGTTTAGGGTTGAGGGTAGATAGTTTAGGGTATAGGTTTGAGGGATTCATGTTGAGGGTCCAATGTATAGGGTAGAGGGTACTGGGTTGATGGTAGAGGATTTAAGGGTTGAGGGTTGAGAGTTTAAGGTTAAGGGT